>JAODOY010000003.1:2432949-2490733 GCA_025399855.1 Forbesichthys papilliferus | reverse complement strand
GGCAACATCTAATGTTTGTGTAGTATTATTTTCAGCAGACTGTGTTTTTCTATTGTTGTGACTTAGATGAAGTTCAGCGCAAATGTTATGACCAATTCATGCAAAACTCCACGTAATCCCAAGGGGTTCACACAAGGGGTTTTTCTTGCAACTGTATATCTGAATAAAGGGCGGTTGTAAATATTCAAAACATTTGACACATTTTAATAATGCTTAAATCATAACTGCATTTTACATTTGTCAATGTACATACATTTGTGCCTGGAATTATTGTCATATTTGAAACCAACGTAAAGGTTTTACTTTGAAAGTAGGAGATCAAATGCCCCTCCCACAACTGACTGGTTGATTGGCACTAATCTCTACTCCTCTTCTTACCATATGCTTACATTCTTCCCCACCCATCCCCCTACAGCCACAATCACTGCCTGCGTTCTAAACAGTGAGTCATTATCAAAACCAGAAGAAAGGCGAGTTGAAATGCAAAAGCGGCTACGCTAACCTTGACACATGAGACTTGAGTGCCAAATGAGCCTATTTAGTTTCCCTAAGACATTTAGACACATTAACATATTTCAGAAGAGCTCTGGAGCCTTGGGAGGGAGGGGGGTGACAGGGGGGAAGGGGAGGGGGGAACAGCATGCAGATCACAGTGGCTTCTCCTAGTGTTTCCATGCAGCACACTAACCTAGCGCCACGGCAAAAGGCAGGGGCACATCTGGGCAGAGCGGGGTGCACGTCAAGGTCAGGGACGCCCGGGAGGAGGATCTCTAATGTTATTGTTGTTGCTACGGTGACAGGCGAGGCCCAGACTCCCCTACACTGAACACGTGGATGAGGTCGCGTCGAGGTCGACTCTGTTGCCATCCGATTCATTGGGGGACACGGGGTGATACTGTGCACCTCCCTCCCCTCCTCTCCCAGCCAGGGCATGGCATCATGGCTCTCCCAGAGGTTTTAGGAGGCGAGTCTGTGTGACTGTTGTGCAGAAGGGGGCGTATAGATCCCTGAGGAAGAGCTTTGGATGTCAGGGCAGGGTACGGGTGCATGAGGGCACAGTGTGTGTGTGTGTGTGTGTGTGTGTGGGGGGGGCGGGGGGGGTAGAGGGTTATTGGCTGCTTATCATGAGTGCTGTTTAAAGTAACACCCAGTCTAAAGTCAGCCTGTCACCTGACGCCAGCCCCCATCGCACACACGCGCACACACACACAAACACACAGAAACTCAACATTAAAAACCTAAAAAAAATAATATCTAAAATGATATAAATGTTGTCAATATCAGATACGGTATATAGAGCTGGAGCTCCTATTATAAAACAACAGAATAGCTGCCCATAGACAGACCAGCTAGGGCCAGGCAGAAGACGGGCAGAATTCGTTTTGTGTGTGTGTGCCATCTCAACAGGGGGCGCTTGCCTTGCAATCAGCCACCGTGTTAAGCAATCACCAGCCTATCCATCAGGAGGATTTCTATTTGAAATGATGCAAGCCTCATTTCATAGTGTAATGCAGGCTGCGTTTTCATTGAGTCCATTGTTGTCATAGAAATCACCGGTGAGTTCTGTACAGCAATCAGACCAGAGGGTTTATCTTTTTTTCTTTCTTGACTTTGACTTTTATCAGTGGCTGGCTTATTTGTTCAGCCTTGTGCCAAGAAGCAATGAGTGATGGGGAATAAAATGAAGGAACACATCATCAACGAAGCAATGTTGCACTGGGATACACAGCCCTTCATGTGCAAGCTCTTGTTCTTGCTCGTCTTTATGTGTTGCTGTGGACGAGCTATCATCGTAAGACCAACAGTACCTCTGAGAACAAGGGCCTATATTACGTGAATTCTGGTGTAGCCGGCAGATATCCAGCCAAAGAATCCCTCTTCCATGCGCTGATCATCGTTTACAGTTAGCAACATGAGAATGTAAAAATTGAGTTGGAGTCGAGCTTGGCTAAGCTCTATAATCAGATATAAAAGCACATGAATGCAGATACATTTTTATTTTTACATTGTCGTCAGACGACAGCTGTTATATCCGAGAATGCATTTCAGCAAATAGCCTTTCGCTGTCCACCCTCTGCATTTTACCACAGTACACATAAAGATCTAAACACGGGCAACGTTTCTATTGTTTTCTAAAGCTATAGCTTCCGCATCCAACATCTTGTGCTTCTGCCTACAGATTCTGCATATGCAGCTATCTGTTGATAGTAGACCTGTGTAGTTCACGGAGAGTGAACTGGCCCATGCGGTCTGCGCAGCCTCTACTAATGTCCTGCTTGATTTCTTCAAATGTATCACAGAGGACTGGAAGAGTAATGGCGACGTAAAGAAACAAAGTCCACCAGGGATGTGTACTACATCATTCAGATTTAACACCGCCATCTGTCTTTGCAGCGCTCCGGGAACAGCAACATCAGTGCTTAAGACCAGGGATTCGTGGAGATGACAGATGTCTGCGAGAGGAGGTGTTTGAACCTGTAGGAGAAATAACCCTCCACCCCCCCGTATCAAATTCCCGGTTAGAAGCGCGTTTATCTAATGCCCGCCATGTTTGTTCTTGAAAATCCCGCCGGCGGTTCAGACAGATTGGTTTTTCTGCCGGGCGTTTCTGGTCTCGGTTTGTGTCGCTGGGAGACGCAGAGCGGCGGACGGCATCCACTAATGAATGTCAAGTCAAAAGCTGACCTATTTAGAAAGTCAAAGTGCTTTCACACCTGTGTCGATGCAATGTGTCTCTCAACTGAGCTTTGAGCATCCGAGGCGGGCTCGTCTTAAGGCGAGGGGTTCATTCTGCCAGCTGTGCAGATTTGACTGTGTGGAGCTGTAATTTGGAATCAATGATGATAAATGTGTCGTGTGTGTGTGACTATGTCACACAGGCATGGCCAAATTCTCTTTCAGGTGAAATATTCCTCCAGTTATTTATCAACCTCACCGACTAGTGAGCTATTTTCAATACACGCGCTGTTTTGTTTCATTCTTTAAATGGCAGATATCAACAGAGCATGGAAATACCACTTTGAAAATAAAATAAACTCTCTTATCTTCTCTCTCTCTCTCTCTCTCTCTCTTTCTCTCTTTGTCTCTCTCACTGTGGTCATCTGCTGCTGTAGCCCATCCCCTTCCATGTTTGATGTGCATTCACAGAGGCTAATCTGCACACCATTGTTCCACCTTGTTAATTACATTTGTGTCACCTTCCTGTCCGTTGAAAGCAGTAAGGCCGTTCTCCTCTGACCTCTCTCATTAACAAGGCGTTTTAGCCCACAGAACCTTTTTTTGCTTTTCTCACCATCCTCTGTATACTAGAGACTATTGTGTGTGAACATCCCAGGAGATCAGCAGTTTTTGAGACACTCAAACCCGTTTGGCATTCAACATTCATTATACAGTCAAAGTCACTTAGATCGCATTTCTTATCTGATGGTTGGTCTGAACAGCAGATTAAATTCTTTCCCGTGTCTGAGTTCCTGCCATGTGATTGGCTAGTTTTCACGTTTAATGTGCAGGTGTACCTAACAAAGTATAAGTTTGCTACCATCTTGAATTGCGTTACAATTGTCACATGACAGACAGCCAATTGGTGTGGAAAATATGCTTCATTGTTCCTTCTTTCCTCTCGGAATTCACATGTCGGGGAAACGAGAGACACAATGACGAGAAGAGTCGTAACGGTATTGATCAAATGTCGCTCCAGGAATTAGTTTGTAATCGTTTTTTGGTGGACTGCTCTAATTTGTGGAAAGAACCAGAACATACTTGGCAGCTTTCAGCACATCAGACTACAATTGCAATGCAGTGAGTGATTTAAGGGTTAATCTACTGCAAACCAAGCTTCTGTTTAATTTTCAAAGAAAGAACATGAATTCAAATGTATACAAATTACGTTCTCAAAATGTGATCATGTTTTCTGAGATCCTGTCTAGTACAGTATATCTGCTTTGTTTTCATCTTTCCAAGCAGGATATTTCTAGTGGAAACCATGTGTTGGCCAGGTTGTGACAAATTGATTTCCATGACATTTATGAAAATGTTTTTTTTTTGGGTACAAGTGTACCACTGTGGAATACACCCCAGCGTTTTAGCATAATGCGAAATGTAATTATTTAGTATCCTGTCAGGTCTTGTCACTGGCTACATAACATGACAGGCTGAAACATGCGTTCAAATGTAACGCATTTCCCCTCTCCCGCCCGCTCTTTGCCACTGAGCAGTGGTGCCGACAACATTTCGGTGGCTTGACATCCGTGGCAGATGCATTTTGGCACCTCTGCCGCGAGGGCTGATTGAAAACCCCACACTCTACGGTCGCAACAGCTGTGCCTTACATCGGTTGCGCATGGGGAAAATACCTTTTTGCTTGTATAGGTTATGAGCTGTTTGCTGCTGAGTCATGATATTTATGCAATGCCTGACTTAAAGAGCAAAATTCTTTAGGGCACTGTCTTATCTCATAAACCACTGAAGTGTTAAAAATAGGTCCTTATAGTCTTGTGGTAGTTATCATAGTAGTTGTATTAGTAGTGTTTATTTTAAGTTTAAAAATATGCATACATTGTTCAATGTCTTTTTTAAATTTTTATAAATTTACAGTATATACTAGTGGTATACTAGTGTGGTTGATTCCCAATTCAGGGTGGTGGGTTCAATTGAAGATTGGATCTTTTCCAACTTCCCCTAAGATGTTTAACTCCTACATCCTCCTTCAAATACTTCAGTCCAAGTTGATTTGGATAAACATATAAAAATATTGCATGCATGTTATGCTATTAAAATAATAAGTGATTCAAAACTTCTGACCCCTCATACAGATCAGTGGATTTATTATTTACTTTTTGGGGGTTGGTGTGATAGTCTGGTAAGAACTGGACAGGCTCCACTTGGAATTGTTTCCAGGCATTGCATCAAAATGGGCATAGATTTCAGGCAGACTTTAACCAGTAAGCTGTATCATTTAGCTAGCTTAACTAGCTCTACTCTTCCACCCGATATATAATACATCCACGGTTCCACCCCGCCATTGTTGGATCTACATTTTGAAGAAAAAAACAAAAAAACACTTGACTTGACAAGGTCAGCGCATTAACCGACTGATTGTTCCACCAATAATAGTAACCAAGCAAACCTTTATGCGAACAGGGTTTCCAGACCCTCATCTCTCAACTAAAACTGAGCTCTCATCAATGGTCGCCACATAGAGTTGTTGTTTAGAACGTTTTAAAACTTTACAGTATCAAAGCACAAGTGTAATTTAGTGGCTGTTGAATGACATCATTACCACTAGTCTCACTCAGGAGTACAGACCTTTAGTGTGTGGAGGCGGTGTGTGTTGAAGCAGTCAGACACCATTGGATGGTAACTTTCTAATCCAGAGAGGGCAGGAGAGCCCTGTCAGCTGATAGACTGACAGAGAAAGAGAGAGAGAGAGAGAGAGAGAGAGGGGCCCAGCTGCCATGGCTCACGTCAGCTCAGTGGCAGCCATATGATGAATTGCCTCTCTTGAATGATGGGAGCGTTACTGAATGATACTGGTGCCGGATTGTTCTACCGGCAGCTCACCCGGGGTCCACAGATAAATAAATATATAAGAGAGAATTGAACCAATGCACCCCCCCACCCCTACGTTTTATTTTTCATTAAAGTTGCCATCCCTCATAGATCTTCATATGTGATCAAATGGAACGGTATGCTTTTTCTTTCTGTCTTTCTTTCTTTCTTTCTTTCTTTCTTTCTTTCATTGGTGGTAAAGGAAATTGCCTTGCAAAGCCATGGAGGTAGTGAGGTTTTGATAGATTGTTAGTTGTCTGGCGTTTTGCCTGACATATTTATTGTGTCCAGGAGAGCAGCGCGAGACATGCCCTGTGACACTCCCATGACAGTCTGTATCGCACGTGTGCCTTCACCACGTACGTCATGGCCAAATATGTGGTGTGACGTTCTGCCTCAACTTCAAGTTCCCCTGTTTACAGCTTCTGCAGGTGTACACAGTTTAGTGTGATACAGAGCATACTGTATACTTCCTATCGCGTTTTCCACTGCATTCTGACTGACTAACTGATGCCTTTTCCCTTCCCACAGCTCAGATGACTACTATGAATATGTCAACAGTGGGGAGTCGTATGATTCCTATGGTGAGTTGCACATTTACAATTGCATTTCCATTTGCTTTTTAATCTGTATTGAGGAATATTGTACAGCTCTCAAGTAGTACTGATGTATCTGAACAAGAATGCAAACTATTTGTTAATAATATACTGGGGTGTATATTATACAGTAGGCTGCTGTATACTGTATTTTATTATTCTGAAAAAGTGTATTTAGTAAATACAGGTTTAGTACGCAGTCAACAAAGAATATAAATGCTACTGTGTAGTAGAGCTAATGTATTCTGTAATGCTCCTACTGTCACATATGATGGCGTATTTTCAATATTGATGCTTGATGAGCTTTGATTGTAGGCTAAATAACATTAAAACATACAAAATGGAGCTTTTGTTGTGGTGTTGCTGCTACCGGTTTGTGCATGCGGTGTAGATTGAAACACTGGTCCTACATTAGCTGTTGCATGGCACATTTCAGCATATCTGTGTAGGACCACCCATATAACGTAGCAGCATTTGAACAAACTGCAACAAAATATCAGTACAACTCAAGAACCAAGTGAGTCACATTGCTTTTTCATACCTAATGACATGGCATTGTAACTGTGTTCAATCAATTCTTTGTAACATAATTGTCACATTGTGATAAACTGAAACAATCTGTGCAGCTGAAATAATTGATTGTCAAATCCATTATTTATTGTAGTGACTGTAATGTGGTTTGGAAAGTGAGTTAAAAATAATATAAGCTTCCAATATGTTTCTTGAATTAATTTCCCTGTGTTTTCTACCTCTCAAGTGGAACTGCCAAACACATCAGGCCATGCATTGTAGGTGCCAGCACAAACCATAGAAAACAACAGAGCACATAATTGCTGCATAGGTCAGAGAGAAAACGCTGCCCAGCTGTTGAAAGGAAACGTCGGGGATAAACGGGTTTGATGGCCGTCCTTGTTCTCAAACACAAGGTTACCTTGGTGTATCTCTTTAAAGTGACTGTCAGTAAAAGGGTGACAGGTTTAATTAAGGAGTATTGGTTATGGCCAACAGAGAGCATTCCGCTAAGGAAGGGGAAAAAAGGAAAAAGAACTCTTTGTGTTTCTAAGCTCTGGGGAAGACTCCTTTCTGGCAGAGGGCTCAGACAAAGGTGACCATCGATACTGGCACTTTCACATTCAGAGTACCTGAAGGCTCAGAGAAGGCCAGGTGGGGCTAATGATAATTGTGACCTTTTATTCTAGGAAGCACTTAACAGGTCCTTTTCAACTTGCTATTCAGTCGCCTGAGTCAGTTATCTGCAATGCGTTCTTCCAGGTGAAAGGCAGGCGTCTTCATGTGGAACCATACTGTCACCGCTTATTGCTTTTACAGAGGAAGTCTTGAAAACATCCTGGAGGAAATTGAGGAACGCATGAATAAACTAGTTACACAATTCAATCTGTCTTTAATCACTCTGCATCTGTTTCTTTTATTGTCTCCCCCCAGGTCAGGAAGAGTGGGCAAATAGTCGCGGCAAGGCGCCATCAGCACGAGTCACCAAGGCGGTGTTCCGAGATCAGCCATATTCCCGATATTGAACTGTTTGCACACCGTCCACTTGACTCCCCATGGCAGTTTCAACCTAAGTAATGGATTTTTTTACGGACGCTCCCGCATTTTTAAAAATTGAAATGTAATTAGGCCTCCTCATAACACAGGAAATGGTGACACGAAAGACAATGATTGAGTAACGTGTGTTGTTATTTTTGTTGAATTTGGCAGCTCCCCGTGACAAAAAGATGTATTGTACAATATATAACTATTTCTGGGACCTAGCCTTTCCTTCTAGGATAAATCTATTCGACATTGATACATTAAGTTTCTCTCTCAGCTATGTGGTCATAAAGAATCACATTGTATCAACGTGTTTTACTTTATAATGATTATTAAATGAGTACAAAATGTTGGTACAGTGTTTCTACACAGCTGTATGTGCAACTTCATGTAAAACTCTCTACACTTATGAATTGCGTGGTTGAACACTTTAAAATGTAGTAGATTAGTTCTAGGAAAGTGCAGTAATGTAGATAGTTTCATTTTCTGAAGGGGTAATATGAAAATTGTGTCCCTTGTAAATTCTGCCTTTACCAAACGAAAAGAGGAAAGTCATAATGTGTATACAGTACATACTGTATTGCTGTTTTCTCATTTTGTAAAATATTAGTTCTTAAGTGTTAAAGGGCTTATAAAAGCATGTTGTGGAGCTGTTGTCAGATATTGTCAGCTGTTATATTCTTAAAGCCTACAGTATGTAACTGATTTTGATTACAAACACAGTACATCTCCTTAAAATCATTTTAAATAGTTGATGTATTTACTGTATAAAAGAAAACAATAATATAAATAACACTAACCATAGTTGCAAAACTTTTCATTTTTAAATGTACTTTTATAGCGTCTGTACTTTTAACAAGTAATTTAGATATATTATTTGAGTTGGAAAAATACTTACAATATTTAGTTCTAATAATAATTTTATAAATAATAAATAATACACCGAAGAAATGGTAAGGGTTCCCATTTAGAAGCTTTGTTTAACTATTTTAATTTTAAGCTTATGTAAGCCCTTTAATATTATCTTCTTGGTTGATGCTGAATAAACGTTTTGAAAGAAACAACTGTGTTGCAGAGAATAATTATGTATTCATAACAAACAAAATAATCTAAACTAAAACAAAAACAATAAAGTTTAACAATAACTTTGTGAATAGCAATTCAACATTAAACAGGAATGTTCTTGCAAAAAGTGGTATCAGTTTGGCATTTTAACAAAGAAACCAGTATCTTAAAATCTGTGACTTTGCATAACATTTCTATATCAGGCAAGTTCTCGAAGATTACATCTATTATATATACATTATTGATTTAGATGTACAAATTATTCTTATTCACGTATTATCACTTAACATCTATTCTTGACCATGCAAAGCACAGCATGAAAGCCCTGTTGACCACTCTATAGTCTCTCTATAGGACATGTACAGAATGGGGGGGTTCTTTCTGTTGCTGTTTTGTTTGTTCTGCTCTCCTCCGGTCATGGCGTCATTTAAAGAGCCTGCCTTTGGCCCCCGTCCATTAAAGAGACTCTAAATGACCCTCAGCTGACCTCCGCAGAGAGAGGATGGCAGTAGCTGTTAAAACAGACCTCCGTCCCACAAGGTAATCAAACAGACCAGATTTAATAACCTCAACCCTAACATAGTCTGACATAAACCCTAACTAAAACAAAAATGCAATATTTTGTTACTTGTCTCTTTTAATTCTTTCCATAATCCAGCCACAAAGATGGGAATAATTAGACATTTTATAAACCAATAAAGTAAGATAAATAGAAGTAACGGATTGTATAATGAAATAACTATCCTAAGACATTGATAAAATATGTCCTGTGTTAAGATTCAACCATAAAATGTCAGATATCTAGGTCTTGTCTGTGTGTTCTTTTTGCTAGTATCTCTTTGTTGTGTATGGTATAGTCATACATTTGTTTTTTGTTTGATTTTAGGTTGCATCCAGGATTCGACAGTGCAGTCAGTCCTTGTGATTATCAAATGCCCGTCAAAGGTACGACTGTATAATATTTTATATCAGAAAATCCGAAATAGGATACAGAAAATATAAAAGAATCATGCAATATCAAAAAAGTAGTTAATGATGATTTCTTGATGGGTAAAAAACATTGTTTCAGGGGCTCAGAAAATCCTTCAGGACTGTCTCCAGTTTGGGAAGCTCCAGAGCGCAACCCTTAGCTTTCCTGTTACGCCCTTCCAGAGGCTGTGCCACCCTTTGTGCCTGTGCAATTAGTCTTAAAGACTGTTCTCTGTGGAGACGGGCCCTGTGCCTGCACAGTTACACCAACAGGGTTCTTCCTAATGCAACATTTCCAAAGCCATGCCTTGTGCCTTTTATTAAGCGTACTTTTAAAGCTCCACTCCTCGGTGGTGCTTCCACCCAAGCTCGCTGTTTATGTTTCAAATACATTTGTGTGGGGGAAGGGGGACAGGGGTAGAGAGCAGTGTAAGCATGTGAGCTTCATATGTGGGGGGAGTATAGAGGTGCAGAAGCTAATGGGGAAACGATGCACACAAATCGAGGAGTGTTCCTTTAATCGGACCCATTTGTTCTTTGATGTAAAAATAAAATAGCCTTCACAAGCAGAACTGATTGTGAGGATTGAATAATTGTTGAAATGAAATAGTTCTCATTTATGATTATATTGAAGCCTTGTGTCAATCTTTCTCTTGACTTTATTATTCTTGAATAACTAGTGTGATTATGGTGAACCACATGAAGTTCATTCTAAATTTCAAGAGCACAGAATGTCACATTTAACTGGAAAGTGGAATTGAAAATGCCCGGCAGCAATTGTGAGAGAGAGAGAGAGGGAGAGAGAGAGGATTGAACCCGCTGTGACCAAATGGTGGACATTCAATTTTCACAGTCTGTGAACTGAGGTGAAATCTAGGGGGAATGAGCCGGACTGACCTGTTTAGAACCAGAGAGGGCCAAGAAAAAAAAGAACGAAAAAGATAATGTGTGTTTCACACATCTTCCTTCCCCTGGAGAGAAGAGAACCCTGCAAGGCAAATGGCATTCTCATATCAGTCCATTTCCATTAGACATTCATGTACAGAATATACATTTTGCATACTGTACGTTAAGGAGTGTGATGATCTAACTGTGGACCTGGTCTGGATCGCTGTGTTGAATTGCACTGGCAAGAGTACCTCCCTGCCCATACATTACTATTGTACAAGCACGGGAGCACTCATGTCATATTTCTTGTAAATTAAGTATTTGAATTGCATTTTGTGTCGTCGATCAAGATGCATTTAAATCAAAGTAAAAACATGCCGAGTGCCTTATTGTTTGCTGAGGTTTTATACACTGTGTTGATATCAATGTTTTATTTGTGCACTGTATGTTAATTTTGTATTATTTTTAGCACATTGGTTTTGGATGACTTGTATGCGTTACTGTTGGAATGGTACAGGCTGGCATTCAGGACTACTCTGCACCCCATCCCAGATGTACTCCTTAATAAGAATTGACTTCAAAGGATATTACAGTTCCAAAATAGCTCCTCTTCGAATGGAGAGATTCATTCCTTCTCGTGCATGAGTCCAAATGGGCCAGCCCGTATTCCGCTCAGCTGTGTGTCCACGGTGGCAGACAATAGTTTTCCATTAGAGGAAGTGATTCTCTCCGGAGTCTCCGGCCAAGCCCCAGACAATAACACGGTGCCTCCGGATCTCGGGAGTGAGCCTCTCATCACCTCCCGGGGCTGAGTCCACTCTGAAGTGGCTTATAACGATAGGCTTATCTCAAGTAAGCTTGTCCAAGTTAATAAAGTATGAGCAGCTTATTTGATTAAGAATGCATACAGAGGAGGAGGTAGTGATCATGTCACCGGGGGAGACGGGTCCATTCACTGCGCCGCTGTCTGGCCCCAGACCAACACATGGCATTTCCACTCTGTTTCGCTTTGGTCTAAAGTCAAACTGAGCAATAGTCAATACGTATCATGTGCCAACGATAAACCAGCAAACATGTAGGCTAACAAGGTGAGTGCTTCGTTCTAGACATCCTGGCTGTGTTTATAGACTTGTGCTGCTTTTAATCAAGTTTACGTTTGTGACCACGGCTTCTGTAATTACCTCAAGAACCTGTGATTATAACACAGTGGTCAAATTTGAAGTGCCATATTTTCGTCTGACATTTTATTGTTTTTTTGCTTTGTTTACTAAGGCCTACAATTCAGCCAACTGTAATGACTCATCAGAAATAAGAGCATGCCTGCAGTTAAGATACTGTATAAAGACATAGGTGTCTGGCTTAACTCTAATGAACACAAGAACAAGCAATTTCGTAAATAGAAATAATATGTGGTAAATAGTATTGGTATGTAATTCAATATCACACACTGTTAAATTATTACTAACATGGTATAGAACAACTCATTTAGAACAATATATTTCAATGCTGTTCTTCACATCAAGAGGAATGTTTAAATGCAATTGTATTTATTACTTAAGTATGCAATCTAAATATGTTTATTATACTGTAAAATAACCTACTGTACAGTATATCCTGTTTTGTTTACATTGTAAAACAAAAATTACATTAAATGTTATGCTACACAAAATCTGTTTAAATTTTTTTTTACCTTGATCTTAAGCTCTGGTTATGCTGAGTCCATGTTTGATGATATTGACACAAGCTTGAACAATTTGTAAAGATAAGCTGGTGTGCTGCGGACAAGGTGGCTTTAGAACAGGTTGTTGTTTGACCAGTTTAACTCCTACATACACAGTGCAGCGACATGTATCTGCTAATTACAGTCATTTGAATATTCATTTAAAAAAATGCAATTACCTGCTTACTGTTCTTATTTATGATAATCATATTTCCGCTGAAACAAAGCATAGTTAGTCAACACTCAGCACTGAGAGCAACTGTGATTGACAGCAGTCTGTACATGTTTTAGTGTGCACATACTGTATCATTATCTCAAATCAAAGCACATCATAACTAGAAACCAATAAGATAGACAATATAGGATGGATCTGACAGAATTGGGCATTGGTGTAGAAGTCTGCACTGAAAACTGTTTTATTAGAGTAAATCCTATTGAAAGCTTTTGGTTAATCTCAGTGCTTGTCATGTTTTCAATCTTTGTGTGATATCTTCTACTTTAATAATGCCCTTGAAACAAAGCTTGAAGACAAAATAAGTGTGTGTGTGCATGTACGCGCATGTGTGTGGATGTGTGTGTGCCTGCATGACTCTCAAACCTCCCGTTTCCCTCTGCTGTTTTCTCAAATGCATCTCCTCATGTAAATTCTGGAATCCTTCCTCCTTGTATCTCTTCTATCTATATCTCCGTGCCTCTATCCTTCAGGGCACACTATGCTAACGAAAACACACAGGTCATTACTGTATGCTCATCAACGTAAACAACAACAAACTAGCAAACCAACCAGTTAGGAAATCACACCAGGGCAGATATTTGAGGCAGCTGCAAATTGTACAGTATGTTCAATTATCTCAGCTTCGCTGCACCAATTACATTGAGTAGGCCTACAGTCTTCACTAATAAAGCCAAAATCAATTAATCTTATGTAACTGCCATGTTTGTGAGTGTAAAACAGGACAGTAAGGCAACTGTACTGTATATCTAAACCTTTTGAATATTTCTTTTTCTTTTTCATTTAATTAGCTGGATGTGTGTGTGTCGTGTTATTTTAACAGCATTTGTTCAATAAAAAGGAGACTTCCTCAGATGTGCTTGCCTGAGGCTGCAGCAGCTACTCTAGATGACTTTTTCAGTGTTCCACCTGCAGTCGGGAGCCTGGTTAATCATTGGACACTGGCGTCCGTATGATACCCAATCAGAAGGTCAAGTCTGGAAGAATCCAAGGCTTTGTGCTCTGCGCTGCACAGCTGGGATATTCAAACAATCGCTCATGATTTCAGGGCATGAGGGCAGATAAATGTGAAGTAAAATGAAACAAGCAGTGCTAGCAGTTTGCTAACGCTAATAGACTCACACAGGAAGTTAATGCAAACAGGCCATCATAAGCTAACTGTTTACTTTACTACTCATGGAACATTGACCTTATGAATGACATTTTGCTCTGTCCAAGCAAAGCATGTCTGGCATTTAAAATGGCCCTATTAGGCCCAGAACCATTCTATATAAGGGAAGGTGAAATCGATGTGTTAATATAAATATTAACCAAAAACAGAATTTCAGCTATGCCTATTAAATTGCAGCGTTATCTACAATATACATGCAGAAACTATTATCAACGATATTAATAATAGTGCTACTGCACTACTTATAATTGGACCTAACACATACATTTCACAGTGTTCAGTAATTGCAAACATGTACAGTAAATCCAGGAAGGTCTCAGTGTAAATTACAACAATTACGTCACATGAATAATGACAGAAATACTACAATTTACAGTACAATGTTTGAGGCATTACAGTAGGATCATGTTTCATTTTGAGCAGCTGCCAAGTGCTTGTTTCAAACTATAAATAGCAGCATATGCTCAAGCTGAGTGTGTTGTTTCTGGTATGTGTTCGCGCTATGATTTTATAATATGTGGTTCAGTACATATGTGAGATTAAACAGATATAGTGAACCCATTTAAATTCATTGGGATGACTGAAGCTGCCCGTTATTGCCGGCTGTTGGTATAGGCACAGCTACAGGCAGGCAGCATCTTCCTTCCAGTTATACTCATCATTAGACACCCCAGGTTGAGTGACAGAAATGGGCTGTGGATGTATGCAAAGAAGACACATTGACACATATTTCTATTTTGGAGTTCAGATTACCTCCATGAAAGTTTCAACCGCAAGCACAAGTATAGGTTCTGTATGTGATTCATTTTACATTTGACATTCATTTTATGGATGCATATTGGATATTTATGTCATAGTGTAAGGAACATCGTCTGCATGAGGCAAATTCAAGAGAATCATGTCAGTTGGGAGGGGGGTGGGAGGGGGGGGGAGGGGGTTATTTTGTGACAATAAATACTGTAGTTCTAGTAGTTTAAAAAAAATCTCTGTTTCTATTAGAGTTCTGTAATGGATCTTGTTTAGTGCCAGAATGGTAGGATGCTTACGCTTTTGATTGATTGAAATTGCTGTATTTCATGTGGCTGAGAGCTATGCGATAGGCCAGCTGGGTTTCAATTTGGGAGGGAAAAGAGTGACATGCCACATCAGCTGAAGGAAGTTTCTCTTGCACTGCTGGGAACCAGAGGCACTTCTTGATGTTAATTTGTCACATAGTTGTGTGCACACATGTCCCAGGGGAACAGGAACACGAACCCCCCTCCTCCCACCTCCTCACTCCCCAACCATCAGCCTTCTGCTGTTATTCATCCAGCCCCATTTAATGAATCACTTGGGGAAAAATACCACATCTCTAGGGCTCCCTATACCTTAGACAAGAAACCTTCCCCTGGAGTTCCACCAAGGTCACTTTCCTACATGAGACAATGATATTAGCATTTTGTCATCCCGGTGTTCCTCTACACGGAACAAAACTGGGCTTCCTTGAATGAGGTTAGTATTATCCTGCCGCTACTCTGCATGAACCCTGACCTGCGCTATACGCAGGCCTTTGCTTGGTGTCATCTCCATGCTGGCCTACTCTCAGTGGTCAAATACTGTAGTGACACCATAATTATTAGACTATGTTAGCTGTCAGTTTGAGGGGAACAAGTCTGCTTGTTAAGCCTCTACATGCACAATGTGTTAAGGTCATCAACAATAACATGTTGTCTCTCCAAGAGGGTCTATTACCTTATACTGTATTTACAGAAGCAACCTCTGTTAATTCACATATGCTTGGCTGATGCTCTGCATTTACAGACTCCATGAAGGTTTAAGTTAGGATTTTAAAATTGAGCTAAATATAGAGTGGGATATTATGTGTCCTTTTATGTGTGCTGAACACAAATCTCAGAATATGAACTGCCTGCAAAACAATTAACTTTTCCCAAATGTAATTAAATGTGACAAAAAGAGCAAAATTGCAAATGAACACAGCACGGGAATTATTGGCAATAGCTGAACCCAACGACTGTCCCTCCAGAGGGTTTTTCATCCAGGCTGAAAAGCTCCAGCCAGTCTGCTGGTAGTCGATAGGACGATCCACTGAACGCCTCATCTCAATCGTATGGCTCCAAATGATGTATATGGAGACATGCAGAACATAAAACAATTAAATCACCCCTTTTTCAATCACACAGAATTACCCAAAAGGTTAAAGTCAGTCTAAAACAAAAAAATAAATCAACTAAAAACTGAATTTCCCAGCTCGTTCTTACATCTGTGTCCATGACAACAAAAGAGGAAAAGTGAAAGAGACACAAAACAAACATTGTTGTTACTCCCAACCATGCCGTGAGCCTGAGCCTGTTACCATGGCATCGTGGGAAGGGGGAGGGGGGGAGGCGAGAAACCGTAGTTTGACGAGGGTGCCCATACATTTTTAAGGCGCTTATTGGCTTTGCCTCAAAGGTTGCAGCGCCCTGTGCCCTCCCCTTCAGCTGCTGTAGACCCGCATCAGTGTCAGGCCCTGGCTCCCTGGAGGACTGCTGATGGAGCAGGGCCCGGCTGGGACTCTAATTGGAAGCCCAAGGAGATGCCTGTCTCAGCGGGTGCAGCTGTGCGGCCGCTGGCTGACGTTCTGGATCAGAAAGGCCCGGCAGCTGACCAAGCAGGGGTTGGAGGCGGGCTGCTACGAAGACCAAGACGATGACGCCACACAAAGCCATGCCCGTTGACTTGGCCTTTTGGCTGCTGTGTGGACTCTCTGTCTCACTCTCGGAAAACACACGGAAACGTTAAAGGAGGGGGTGGGGTCACGCTCAGCTCTTGTATCCAAGAGCGTTTCTGACTGGTGACATTGTTTTTACGCCAAGTGTCTCGTTACTTATGGGGGAAAGCAATGCTCAAATGATCTGCTCAAAACAGATACTATGTCAGCATTAAACTTTGTTTGATATTACACTTGGCAAGGCGCCACGGTTCCAGGGTATAGTTCTTAGCGATCTGCACGTTGCTTGCTAGCTCTATACTAGATCGGATTTGTCTTAGTCGACCAATTATGGTGGAATGTGGTTATACCCCAATGAAGTTGTGACTTTGTCCTTGTCTTTCTTTTTTATTTTTGAAACAGTACACCAAACTCCAGCCCGGCTGCATTAATAGCCTATAAAGTGTTTCTCTGCCGTCGGCGCTTCATACACAAATGTGACAGCAATATACCAACTGGTCATAGAGACCAGTGGGAGAGCTATACGCATTATTCATCTTTGCTGGATGAACCGTGCTGAAAGAGACACTAATTAATGGTTAAAACAGATTAAAGAGTGATTTCTATGGAGCTCTCCTCCAACTAATCAGTTTATAATAGCATTTTTGTCCTCAGGGATGATAATGTCTTCTCTCCGGTGCCTTCTTGCTCTGCTATTATGCTCTTGCAGGAGTTGAAGTGTTTGTCTTTAGTGTTTTGTTGTAATTGCACTTTTGAGCACACTGGGAAATACTGTAAGCCTTTCTGATAGCCGGTGAAATACTGTATAAATGTTGGGGGAAAACATTTACTCACCAGTCACCGCTTGAGGGTACCTTCAATGTGGTGGTTATTGTAATACTCAAGCTCTTCATAGCTACAGTATGAGTGTAATATAATGTATAGGGCTTGGATTTAAAAGTAGGCTCTAGTCAGTCATTGTGAAGAAAGCTTGTATTTTAATGCTATCAAAACAAAAACACCTCTTACCTTCAATGCCTCCGAAGCTCTGGCCAACACATTGGAAACACATTGCCAAGGCTTGGATAGTGTTGTGTGATGTGGTCTGCACCATTTTGTATTCTTATTTGCATAGCCATGGCTGTGTAGAATCACCAGATATTCTTTTTAGCATGCACACAGAATGAACAGCTAGTATACTGCAAGTAGATATTCCCTGAATTTGACAAAAAGTACATTGGCTTACAATTGCTGAGTATACCTTTAATGTGTATCCTTTTATATTATTATTTTTTAAATAATTTTGAAAGCATCAGTTTGTGTACCCAAGGTCATTTCATTGGGGAATTTAAAGCCTCATATTTAATTGTTTTTTCCCATGTGAATGAGAGGGCTGCATTAGCATGAATTAACGCTTTCAGGAAAAACACAATTGTTATGATTGTTATTTTTGACAAAGAAAAGGTTAAACCACTTTTTATAAAGGACAACACTAAAATAGCCAAATATTTACTGTGCCTAACATTACATTTCTGTTATGCAGCTTGCATGAGAATATGTACATTTACACATTTTACATAACCTTCAACTGATACACAAGCATAAAGCATATTTTCACAAAGTTCTTGAGTTTGCCCACAGATACAGTATTCCTCAGGAGTCTGACAATGTAAATGGGAGACATTAAACATAAGTACTTACTGTAGAAGACAGAGGTTTAGAACTGAGGCATATCTATTAGGGGCCTTTGTCTGTTATGTAGATCACATTTTATGCAGCATTGTTTAATAGGCATTGAAAATACTGCATACTGAATATATCTGTTACATAGACACACATGGCCATTTCAAAAATGTTATCTTCCTCTGTATATGTGCTATGCCAGGAAATGTATGTACACTATAAAAATACACACACACACTATATCTTCTTTATGTGAAATGTGAGAACTCCATTCACCAAACTGCTGTCATTGGTGTTCATCCCAACCTTCAACGTGGAAATTAAGTCACCAGAACACTTGCTGTTTGTCTTCTAGACTCATTTGAAAAAGGTGTTTTGGGAAGCGACTTGTTTATCACAATAGCAATTCAATTGAATTCTTGTCATAGACCACCGCCCTGACACAGTTTGTATGAATAAACAAAAAGCTATCCCCCTCTTGCATGAAATGAATGCAATAATCGCATGTGGTAACTAAACAGCTTTGTGGAGTCCAAGAAATAAATATAAAAATACAATAGTTAAGCATGGCTTTGAATTCATATTAGCCTGGTGTTATCATCTATTTCAGTTTTCAGGTTTTCTATCAATTGAAAGACTCCCAGATTCTCCTTGGTAGATGATGTGTTTACGCCAACCGTTTACACAAGAAATGCTGTTCATTAAACCTCTGTAAAGATCCCAAGAAACACATTTCTTTTTGATAGTTTTTCTGTAATTATGATAGATGTGCAGACCTCATGCAACACAGGCATCTTACCCAATAATCAATTTGGCAAAACTGTGGGATGAAATTGTCTAGCAATGATGTGTTTTTTTATATATATATATATGGAAATGTATATTTCAAAGCAATGACAAGTCTAGAACTGTATGTGTCAAGCAGACGTAAGGTAGGTTTTGCAAAATAAAACACAGTATATACTGTACTGTAAATGGTAGCTAGCTCATGTTTAATGCACAACGCACTGCCAAGGTGCAGTCCACTTTGATCTGCTCTTGACCTTTTACTTTTGGATTCAATTTGAAACACTGGTCCATGGTTGATAGCAATACAAACACTCTTGACAAAAAGCCTGTGACCTTGAGAGCTGCACTGAACCCTCGATATGCAGTTGCATGATTGCCTGTGGGTCTTAACCTTCACTTCAACCCAGTACAAGGTCAAAGGCAGCATTCCTTGGTCTGTGCCAGTCAGAAACATGGCTATTGTAAACCTGAGAGCTGTTTGAAGATAAGCAGCGTCACCCATGGTGGAGCATCTTACAGCTGAGACTTACAGAGGCTGCTGCCGACAGTGGAAGGACATTTCTGGACTGTACAGCTCTATACGGCAATGTATTTTCCACAGAAAATCCCAACGACACCATGGGCTTTAATATGTAAGGCATACACTGTAATACATCTGTGACGCTGGGGTGGTAAAAAGAGATTTATGACACACAACAAGCTATTAAGGAGCTGTATGTGGTGGGGGGTAATCAGAGGAGGAAATGGGGTGGAAATTCTCCTCTTCATGCCACATTGATTCATCCTTCAGTGAAAGAAACCTCCCCATTATGCACACCTCATCTGAAAGGGCCAGAGGATGATGACTGCAGGCCCATAGTGCACTGATCCCAGGTCCCGTGCGAGGTCAGCGGAAACACCAGCCAGCGGGATCTGGCCTATCAGGAGGCAGAAACCGCATCGTGAATGGGGCGATGTACAGTACACAGATGTCAGCAGTGTACTGTACAAGATGCTGTAGAGGGGAAAGACTTAACAAGAGACCCAGAAGCATTGCCTTCACGTTCTGCATGAAAACATGTTACTTAGATACTTTACAGGGATTGTTCAGCCAGGGTGATTGTTGGAGGAGGTTAGTCATCTGACTAATAGACAGGTGCATCTCAATACATTTTTATTATTATTTATTTTTTATTTTTTTATTATAAGTTAGGTAATTTAAATAACTCAATTGACAAAGTGAAACTCATGTATATCGTGGATTCATTACACACAAAGTGCTATAGTTCAATCCTGTATTTGTTTTAAACTTGATGATTATGGCTTACAGCTCATGTTACACACCACATTCAGTATCTCAGAAAATGTGAATATTGTGAAATAGTGCTATATTGTACACTGTAAATGGTCTCTCAGTCCAGTTCAGTAGGCTTCACAATCATGGGAAAGACTGCTGATTTGACAGGTGTCATTGACACCCTCCACAAGGAGGGAAAGCCTCAAAAGATATATGCTAAAGAAACTGGCTGTTCACAGAGTGCCGTGTCCAAGCATATTCATAGAACGTCGAGTGGAAGGAAAAAGTGTGGAAGGACAAGCACAATCAACAGGGATATCTGGAGCCTGTCATGCAAAGGCCATTCAAAAATGTGGGGGAGCTTCACAAGGAGTGGACTGAGGCAGGGGTAAGTGCATCAAGAGCCACTACGCACAGCGTCTTACCTACTGTAGGCTAAGGAGAAGAATAACTGGGCTGTCCCTCAGTGGTCCAATGTCCTCTTTTCAGATGAAAGTACATTTTGCATTTCATTTGTTAATCAAGATCCCAGTGTCTGGAGGAAGAGTGGAGAGGCACAGAATCTAAGTTTCTTGAAGTCCAGTGTGAAGTTTCCACAGTAAGTGATGATTTGGGGAGCGATGTCATCTTCTGGTGTTGGTCCATTGTGTTTCATCAAGTCCAGAGTCAACTCTGGACTTCATGCTTCTTTCTGCTGATGAGCTTTATGGAGATGCTGATATCATTTTCCAGCAGGACTGCCAAAGGTACCAATACCTGGTTCAATGACCTGCTTGATTGGCCAGCAAACTTCCCTGACCTGAGCCCCATAGAAAGCGTATGGGGTAAGACCCAACAATGCAGACAAGTTGAAGGCTGCTATCAAAGCAACCTGGGCTTCCATAACATCTCAGCAGTGCCGGAGGCTGATCGACTCCATGCCAGCTGCATAGATGCAGTAATTTGTGCAAAAGGAGCCCCAACCATCATAATGTGCTTGTACACAAACATACTTTTCATAAGGTCGACATTTTTCACTGGTCTTATGTCATATTCACATTTTCTGAGATATTGAATATGGGTTTTTTATGACCTTAAGATTAAAAAGATTATACCAAATACAGGTTTTAACTATTTAACTATAATACATACTGTATATACAGACACCGCCCCTCACTGCGGTGCATGTGATGTGAATCGAGTGGCCGGCGCTGCTGAAGCCGGTTGTAATTTTTAACACTTACGGATATATCTTTGACTTTGATAATATTCTAAACATTGCAAGTAAAATGGTTGTTGGAAGTCGTAGTTTATTTTCTAGTGGTGCACCAATCAGTTTAAATAGATTTCATGTTCATGCAGTAACTTATCATGATTATAAAGGAAAGCTAATGTCCCAATAGACTATTATTTGTTCATCTCACTGGAAAGACTAAGTCTACATGGCTTTATTTTAATCAAACTGATTCTGTCCTGCTGAACGTATTTCACCAGGGCTATATTCTGCGCCTGCCTTGCGCCTGCCATGACTGTAAATGCGATGAACGCTAAACAAAGGGACAAAAATTACTTATTTCATAATATAGTGACAGTAAATAAAATATTATGACGGCCCCATTCATTGTCTTGACAGATCGAGAAAGTCTACCGCAAATACAAGTAGGCAAGCGTGACCGTTATGTCTTTGGGGAACATTAACGTTTCTTGTAAACAAATAATCACAATTCTGGTCAAATATGTGCAATTTGCAATAATTTCCGATGTGCAATGTGTTTGCTATGCCAAATGTCCTTGTATTTGGAGACTGTACTGTACTGTACTGGACTAATAAAATAAATAACATTTTAAATTATCCTTAATTTATAGTATTTTTTTCTGCTCTGTGCGAAGTGCCATATATTTAATCAAATAATTTTTACCAGTTAAAAATGTGGGAATATAACCATAAAATTCACTTTTTTGTATGGTGATCACTTTTTATCCGACAATCACTTTTGGTCAATGCAACACGTCACCTTAATAAATCCTCTTTCTCACTAGCGTGACTGTTATTGGTTACAACCCTTTTCCTCTAACTTGTCGAGTTATGCTTTTTTGTTCAAATATGTGTGGTTGCTATTAGTATACACGTCTGGATTGCCAAGAATCTCTGCTATCAATATAATCTAACAAACAGTGCCCAAAATAAACTATTTCTCAAAGGCAACCTGATTAAAACCCATATCGCATATTATTATGTAGATATATCGATTTTACTCGTGAGGTGGCGGACGGTTTAAAAGAAACACTTTGGTGCCGACTGAAAGTCTTTCTCCATTGCTTCTCCGAAGCTCTCCCACACCCGCTGCTTTGCTTCTGCTAAGGCAGATGCTGCAGCCCTTCGGGCCCGTCGGTGCCTTGCAACCGCCTCCAGAGTCTTCCGAGACAACATATCCCGAAAGGCCTCCTTCTTCAGTCGAATGGCTTCCCAGGGGAGTGTTACCGCCTCTTGAGGCACCTAAAACCTTGAGACCACAGCTCTTCACCGCAGCTTCAGCAATGGAAGCTTTGAAAATTGCCCACTCAGGTTAAATGTCCCCAACTTCCACAGGGATACAAGAGAAGCTCTGCTGGAGGTGTGAGTTTAAGATCTCACGGACAGAGGCCTCCTCCAGACGTTCCCAGTTCACCCGCACTACCCCCTTAGGCTTACCAGGCCTGTCCAGAGTTTTCCCCCACCCCTTGACCAAACTCACCACCAGATGGTGGTCAGTAGCCAGCTCTGCCCCTCTCTTCACCCGAGTGTCCAACACATGCGGCCTCAGATCAGATGATACGATCACAACATCGACCTTTGACCTAGATTGCTCTGCTACCACGTACACTTATGAGCATCCTTATGTTCGAACAGGGTGTTTGTTAGCACAGAAGACTGACTAGCACAGAAGTCTAACAACAAACACCCGTTTGGGTTCAGGGAGACCGTTCCTCCTAATCACACCTCTCCAGGTGTCTCCATTATTGCTCACGTGCGTGTTGAAGTCTCCCAGTAGAACTATGGAGTCCCCTACTGGAGCCCCATACAGGACTCCATTCAGGGTCTCCAGGAAAGATGGATACTCCGAACTGCTGTTTGATGCATAGGCACTAATAACAGTCAGAGTATTGCTCCCCAAAACCCATAGGCGCAGGGAGGCGACCCTCTCATCTACCGGGATGAACCCCAACATAGCGGTGGTTAGTCAGGGACTTGTGAGTATTCCTACACCCGCCCGACAACTCACAGCCTGGGCAACTCCAGAGTAGAATAAATTCCATCCCCTATCCAGGAGAACGGTTACAGAACCAAGACGTAAAGGTAAGCCCCACCAGATCTAAATGGTAGCGCAACTCCTGCACAAGTTCTGGCTTCTTCCGCCACAGTGAGGTGACGCGCCACGTCCCCAGAGTCAGCTTCTGCTGCCCGGGTCCCTGACCTTTACTGCCACCCATTTGACAGCGCACTCGACCCCTAGTAACCTTTCATTTTAAATGATCTTTCATACGTGTCTTCTGAACCATTCTTTGTCTGGCCCCTCCCCTGAGACCACTTTGCCTTGGAAGACCCTACCAGGAGCACAAGGCTCCAGACAACACAGCTCTCAGGATCATACGGACACACAAACCTCTCCACCACAACCTTCAAGTCAAAGTATTTCAAGTCAAAACTTGGAACACTTAGATCAATGTTAAACTGTGCTGACAATCATTTTTCTCACATTGCTCAACACGAGACTTGGTGACTATAAGGCAAAGTTGACCAGAATTTGACAAAAAAAATTCAAATAATTTCAGTGACACGTGTAGTGACTAGTTATTCAGAAAGGTGGTAATTTAACATGCCTCTCTCTTCTCTTCTGCTTGAAAACTGCATGGTTATTCATATACTGGGACATTTAAAACCATTGAAAGGTGGTGGACGGTTTTTGAAGGTTTATTAATCTCTTGAGGTTTATTGAATGCATGAACACAAAACCACGTCACAATCTGAATTACACATTAATTAAACACCATACATTGTGATAATGTGATAATGGTATATCCACGATAATGATATATCCACTACATCATCTCCACAGCATTTGTCAAATGCAAAAACTTGCTTATAGGGTAGCGTGGGATAAGAAGCCCTAGTGAAATAAAAGGCCTGTTTTCTTTCAATTAATATATATTTTTAATATCAATATAATATGTACACACGCAATATGCTTAGGTTAACACATTTAGAGCATTAGGAAATCATAAGAGACTACAACTTTGTTATTATAAAATGAAATGTAAAATCTAAAAAAGTTCACTGATGATGGGGTAAGAAGCCAAGTCATTTAGTTTGATTTTGATTTATATAATCTTGGTATTTATTCATTAGAACAACTTTATTTTTAAATATTGAACCTGCTTTTATTTTAACGTAACACATAAACAAAGCATGAATGTTAATAAGCCTTAATTAGACTGAAATTATATTTCTTGGATATTGGTTATTATTGTGTTAGATGATAATATTAAAAAATCTAACATTACTATTCAAATTCACAAATTCCCATGAGGGGCATTTTGCCCCACGAGGTGGAGGGGCGTCTTACCACAAATGTCCTACTCTTAACACTTTCACATATCACAAAAAATGTATTTTTTCTATTTTGTTGAAAAGAATGCATTACCTTCCATATGAACCTCGAATTAACAGTAAAATAAAGTGTGTACATGTATGTCACAGAGGGTTATCTTCTACTGTACATCATTTTGCAAAACAAACACTTTTTTAAAGTATTAAAATGAAAAATAAGAATCAGATTATTTTCGAACATTCGCAAGGTCACTACCATCCTAGAATAAAGATGAAATAAAAAGTTATTTTTACCCAACACTTCCCCTTCCCTACATATTTATCTACAATTTACAGTAGGTTGTTTTATTATCCCATTCATTATTCATTCATTCATTTAGTGAGGCAGACAAACACAACGTACCATTTTGTAAAGTCTCCTAGAACCAGCATTTCCTTGCATAAAGTCTGTGAGACTGTGACACAGCATGGGCTACCCACCGTGAAAGGTGAGGCATTGTGATTAACATGCACCATGACCAACTAGGCCTACATAACTCAATGACCAAATCAGATGCTATTTCATGTTGTCGTTTTCGAGACTCTGCCCACTCTGACTCTGAACCTGCCCACCTAAACCACGCCCACAGCTGTCACTACGAAGCTGATTGGTCACACAGTAGGTTTACCGGTTTGAGGCACCAAGGATCTCAAGCTCTCCAGACTGATTCTAGTGGCAAAGTTCAACTGAAGCTCGGATATGGTAACTGGTTTAATGAAACAGAAAGACTGAACTGTAAATAAAGCACTACATTAGCATTTTTCTGTAATTATGTATAGACTCACGGGCGGCAAGTGGCACAGCGGGGCAACAGGTGATCAAGAACTCGCTGGTTTGAGCAAAACACCAAACTCTAACTGCTTCCAGTGGTCAGGTGTCTCCTTGCATGACATCGGTGTGTGAATGTGAGGAAAATAATGTAAAACGCTTTGGTTAAAAGTGCTATATAAATGCAGTCCATTTACTTAATAACAATTCCTGATAGTGGTGACATGCTTACATGGATATATGTGTCAGATGTTCAGCATGAGTCACTTAAATGACAGTATATTTTCGTGCTTATTAATTGAAGAGGCTGAGACTACCTTATGTGTGACAGGGCATACATGCCCAGACAAAACAGCCGTGACAAAAATACTGGTGGTGTGAATGTAGGTTCAGCTTTAGGCCACAGTGAAAGAACAATCTTCTCTTCATGTCCAGAGTTTGTTAATGTTATGTAATTTACCCTGACAATTAAACATCATACTGAACTATTGGTAATGCATGAAGGATGGAAAATATTGGAAGATTTAGATGCATTAAAGAATGAAAAATTCCTGAGAAAAAGAAATACAAAATAATTTTTGTTATAGCTATTCTATTTATTATTTATCCCAATGGTTCAAATGTATCTTCTGAAATAATGTTTATTTCTACACACTGTAAAGGTAAAAAAACATTTAATTATTTAATTAATTATTAATTATTTAGCACTGAACCATAATAGTTTTTATAAGTGGATTGCTTTACTGCTTTAATAACTTACACTTATTCAAGCCGAATATTTCTAAAGCACAGAACCAGATGTGAGCTGTTGAGGTCAAACCCATTTTTCCATCAACATCACAAGCCTAGCCTTGTATTATATGTATTATTCTAATTAATTATAATTCTGAGCAGAGCTTGTCAGATGGTTTAGATCCATGCTCACGTACAACTTTGTTTGAGCCTGTATTTCAATGTCAGTTAATGAAAGCTTCTCTTCAGTGAGGTGATAATGATGTTGGGGTAGATTACAGGTTTCAGGTCATACTATGGGATCACTATTAATATGACCCGAACTACAATTTAAGTTGAACTAATAATCATACAATCTCACAATTCCACATTATATGGAAAAGGAGATTTCGTTTTTATTTATTTATTAAATGTTTTCCAATTCAGAGCAAACCATATAAAGTATATATCAAAAAAATATTTTCCATTTTCAACTTTGTAAATTTGTTCTGGCCTTAAAAATCCCAAGCTGTTTTAATAAAGGCCATCCTTCTCTCCAGTCATATGCTACAGGTACAGTACAGTATAAGCTTTTGGTCTCTCCTTCGCAAGCAATCCAGAAGACATCCTTTTCCGCCATACCATTACTGTGACTGGGCTCTGAAAGCTATCTTAAAACTGTCCTGACACTGTGCGAGGCCCTTCATTACATGGGTCGGGGCTATATGATAACCCCCTCCTGGCTAAACCTGACCCTCCCTGTGCCTTAGATTGGTTATTGATTCTGTTTTCTTTAAGCATATTGCCAGATGCACTTTTTGTCATTGCGTCGGCCCTGACTTTTATTTGGAGTCTGTCTGGCCATTCCATGGGTATCTGGTTGCATGAAAAATGCTGAAAAGTATCGGAGATGTCATCTGCACAGGCTCGTTCGCTCATAAATAATGATTGTTGCGGGCCCCCCGTCCATTTAGCTTTGTAGAGCAATATTTTTGAAAGCATTTATTTTTTCCAATTCAATAGATCCTCATGTTTCATTACCTGAAGCAGCAATTTTTCCCCCTCTGAATATTGAGAGTAGGCCTACGGACATGTGGCTGCAACCCACTGCACATGGTTATAAAACACAATCAGTAAACATGTTAAGAGGCTCTAATCCATCAATACCTCTTCCCTCAACATGAATCATTTCAAGCATACTGTACCAATGTTATCTGATGGAGCTAAGCTTATTGTATGGATTCACTTCCATTTCTCAATATTTCCAATCTAAATTCTAACGCAGTTTATCATTAGCCAACAGCAGACATCTAGTTAGCGTTTTGTACTTTACCAGTATTTACTTCTTTGCCTATCTAATGATTCTCTCTGCTTAAAATGAGCTGTGAGATGTGCGTGGGAGGAGATTTAGCATCTCACATTCCCTCTGCACCACTGACGCCAGGGCATTCATTAAAATGAGCCAGGCAACAGATGGCATGTCTTCATCAAGGTAGAACATGTTAGATCCTCACTGTCACACTGACGGCGTCCAATGAGAAAGATGGTAACTAGAATTTGACAAATTTTAGGCTTAACTATTCGCACAGATTGAACTGCAGGTTCAGGGGAAGACGGGCGGTTGGCACATCTAATACCCTAAGCATGGTAGCCAAACAATGTGAGCTGCTGTCACAGATTAAAAAGGGATCTACCCAGTCTGAGTGCTAACTAACTGACAACTAACTAGTAGTTACTCCTTTAACTACTTGAACTACTACTGTAACTAATTGCTAAACAAATCCTTTGATATTGAGTGCTAAATACGCTACCTGCTTAGTTAATGAGCACTAGGCTACTAAATTTAGCAATTTAAGCTTGCTAAATTTGCTAAAACAGCAACTCACTGCTTGGAAAGTGAGCTCTAACTACTGTAGCCTAACTGCTGTAGCTCTAACACCTACTGCTAACTAACAGCTTAGCCTAGTGAGCGCGAAAACACTTGAATAGGTAAAAAGGGCTACAGCGTCACCTCGCAACTGTCTGCTTTGTTTAGCCTGATGGCGGTCGTACATCATTCAGCCATCGGTGTTGACAAGCAACCAGCTGCGTCCACGGCAGTAATCTGTCAGTAATACAGCCCACCTCAATCAATCATCTGATTACAATTCCAACATTTAGAAGATGAATTTGACATGCTGAATTAGTTTGGAACGGGCCAACTACATCAGAATCCAGCAGTCTTCCCCTTCCCCAAAAGAGCTAAGCTGCGTGTGGTCTGGCGTATTAGTAAACCGTTTGTGCCACGGTCACACTCGGTGGTAGACCCTCCCCTTTGTGACGGCCTTGAGACAAGGCATCGCCTGCAACTTGTACAACGGAAAAAAATCAATGATTCGTAAACAGCGCTCAGTGACCTGAGACAAAGTAGTCAATGCTCGGCCTCCGAGAGAACCCCTGCCACCTGCGTTCAATACTGTATGCTTATACAGAGCCAAATGAACTCGAATGCACACTGAACACAGTGGGTTCATTACAACATCACCCCAGCACCCCTACAAGACACACTCATATGCGTGCATGCACGCACGCACGCACACACACTTCAACAACAGCACATGTTAAGCACTCTATGTACAAACACTAATATCTACTGTATTGCAGGTAGAGTCAGCAATACTAGTGTAATATTAGCTTGCTAAGTGTATTAGCAAGTTAATATACTTTTTGTAAACATTTCACCTCACTGTTAGCTGCCTGTTCCACCCTGGCTCTGTAAATAGCAACACAAACAAAGTGGTGCAGACCGCATAACAATATAGCCTTGGCAAAACATTTCCAAAGTGTGAGGGGGGCGGAGATTCTGAGGGATCACCCTATATGGCATTGAAGGTAAGTGCTGTTTTTGCTTTGATAGAGGTCAAAAGTCAACCATCTTTCCCCAGAACCCCTGACTCAACCGTTAACCCAAGAACCACGTTTGGTAATTGCCGCCATTCACAGCCTCTTGAAATGGCACGTGTTAATATGTTCTTGCTCCCTGTGACTCAGAAATCCTACCCACATACCCAAGCTTACCCTCACTCGCTCCACCGACACACACACACAAACTGTAAGGGGGGAGTTATAGCCGCTACTCCATGTTGAAAGGGATTAGAAAGATTTGTAAGTGCTCAAGCCGAGTGCTTTGCTGCTATAGCAGCTGGAGGGCTGTGGTTTTTCTGTCTTTTTAAATGAATGGCACAAGCAACATTGTTGCCTTCCTTTTCCTCGGCCATCCTGCTGAGGATAATGTTAGGAGAGATCGACATTAAAACAAACTAAAGATTAGTCCCGGGACCTGTATTCTTCTGCTGTTGTGGTTTGTTCTCATCTGCAGATATTTTCTCTGTTGGGGTTTCTAATGATTTAGACCCCTAGAGGTGTTACATACAGTATAGCTTATGGTCGGCTACTGCGCAAAATTTGCCTTGCTTTTCAAAGAAAGTCTATTTGATTAACTTTCTAAACTTTAGTTTTAGATTTTTGTTGATTTCCATGTCTGTACCAACAGAAGAGAAATGCGTATAGGCTATTGGTCAGTTGTGACTCATGTACTATTCCAAAGTATGAATGTTTTAATATGAATGTGAGTATTTCTTCAACTCCCCATAGTCTCAATTAAACATCTAAATGGAATGATTGGTTTTAATGAAAATTCCATAGCGCATGGCTACAGCACGGTACGTAGACTGTGAAATGTATATAATCCATCATTCAGTAGCAACATTTCTATTTTATCTTGACTAAAGCTCTCTTGACGACTAGCCTAAATATTATGATTATAGGAGTGCCAAGAGAAAATCTATTTGTTTCTCCTTCCCGTTTAATGGCACTACCACTGGCGCTTTCCAGCGCTGTGATCACAAACCTTCAATTTCATACATGGCTCTCTGCGATGGCCCAGCTTGTATGAATAGCATGGGTCAGGAACATCCCATCCACTGTTTCATTATTCATTGTTCTCATTTTCCATGAGAGATTCATTTCTTTCAGGATGTCATCTAAAAGGCATTGAATGCCTATTTCCTGCTGGCCAGTGAGACAGGGGGGCCGTGTGAACAGAAAGTGGGGGGAGGGGGGGTATGGAAATCTGGCAAACAGAGCTGACAAAAAAAATACCGCTGCACAAATTGCTTCCATTGATAGGAATCACAGCATGCCTTTGTTGACCGTGGCTGTTGTTTATTTATATATGCAGACCTATCTGTACACTGTAATAGCGCCTTGCTGAGTGAGGGCTTTTTTTCCACATTATTCTCTCCTTAGAAAATATTTATTTTTTATATTTTTTGAAAAGTGAAAATTCGAAAAAAAAATAAAAATAAAAATAAATCCAAATAATATACCTGATCAGCTTGGTCAGCGTATTCTGGGATCACCCCTACATGACTGAATGTTGAAAACCCATTCAACCAAAGTTTTTTTTTTTCCCTTAAGCTGATTTGGCTTCTAAATGTGATGCAATGTAGGGACATGTAGCTCTCCATATTGAATACAGGTAAAAATACTTCAATGTATTACTTATACCATGCAGCAACATTATTGTAAGAAAATAGATAAGACTAAATAAAATGTACTGAGATAAATTAAACTTAGATGAGCTAAGCTACTGTAATACAATGTAAGATAAAATAAGATAAGTTAAACTAAATGAAGATATATCAGGATAAGATTTAGTAAAGATCAAATAGATTAACGCTCCAAAATGTAATGTGTCTAGTTTTTACATTTCTTTTCATGTTGTCTTACAGTAAATGTAGTTTTATCACCCAAACAACTCAAATCTGCTCACCAACACACAAACAAACAGAGAAACAAATGCATAAATAATGAGAGGGAGGCAGAGATAACAGAGAAAGTGAGTAACCCCAGCTGCCATGGATACTTTATTGAAAAACAGTACTTAACCCCACCCCCAAAACTACCCCACCCCAATCTGATCTTAAACACATTGTACTTCCAGGACAGGAAGATGGAGTAGATTGGCGTACTGTGGCGCCATCACATGCATTGCGGTAGAGAGGTACCAAAGGTAATGTGGCCACAATGTAACCCGATGCCCTGTGATGCATGGATAAGCCAGCCTCTTGTCTGTGAAGTAGGACAGCTGTGTGAATCTGATATCAATCAAAGTCACATTGAAAACAATCAGTTGATACGTTGATACACCTGGCCTGGACCCCCGGGGGAGCCCGGAGGAAGAGGTTTCTGACGCACCTCTGGTATTGGATGCATGAGTTCTCCGTCAGAAAATGTCACCTGCCATTAAACACTACTCCGGGTATTGATCACCTTGCACCACATTTGGAGGAAATGCCACCCAAGGTGACACTAAAACACACTAGAGAAAAGAAAATGCCCGAATGCACTCATTTTCAAATTGGCTCTGGGATGACTTCATTTGATCCCTGCACTAAACAAATTGCGTTGGATGTATTGTGTACAATTACTAATGGTTCCATTCTTCCTGAAACACAAACTAGGAATAGGACACTCCCTTAGGATTGGTTGGAAAATGTAGCTTCTGTTAAAAAAAGACGTATGTGAGATGTATGTATGTATAATGGAAAAGCCAAATAGCATGCAACTACAAACCAAGATAGGCAACATAAAATTAGCATAACAGCGTTGTTATACAGAATGGCATTTGTTTTGAACGTGCTTGTGTGCTCAATTTACTGTGACAAACATATATTTCTGTTCTTATTCAAGTAATCGCATAAAGTAAAACATTTCATTACAAGGATACCCACCAATTCTCTCATGTGCTATACCAGTGTTATAACTATATTGTTTTGGATAGAAACTCCGTTCCAGCCCCTTAGTGCAGACTCCTATTTTCATTAACCATGCTAGATACTGTAAAGTGATAGGCATTCATATGGGTATAATATCATATATTATGTGTGTTATTATTTACATATCCCCTTGTGGCCAGTTTCTATTCCTTCTATAGCCACGTGTGCTGTTGTGTAGTTGGGGTTTACATGTGCACATATGTGGGCATCTATAATTCAGTGGAGGAGCGTGCCTTTATTTCATTTAGAAGATGCGGCTAGAAATGAAGACAGGATGTTGTAAATCAAGTCGTTGCCAACTTGAAGAATGTGTATCTGTGATGGTGCATTGTCTCCGGGCTGTGAGCTGTTGGTCGTGCTCTGCTCATTGTTCTGAGCAGTCTGAGCATTGATAGTGCGCACAGTACACTTCCTGGAGGAGTACGCCGTTGTACTGTATGCTGTAATCATTTGATATCTATCTCCCCACCTCACCTCCGCCACCCGCACGCCTCTAGCCATGAATTCACAAATAGAAGCTTCACACCTCAGCCTCCTCAGAATGTCACCGTCTGACAACTTTAAGTAGGTTTCAGTATTTTTCCTTTGAACTAAGCTGACACCTGTCGTCCTGATTAAAGATGAAGAAGAAGAAGAAAAAAAACAACCTCTCATATTCTAAAAATATGTGGAAAGCATGTAACTGCCTCTCCGAGATCTATAATTAATGTGGTCACATTCACCGCGGGAAGAGGAAATCTGATGTTCCCTCTCCTCTCCGTCTCTTCGGCGCGGTCCTTAGCAACCTAATAATCCCAGAGAGAACAAAGCGAGCTGTGAACGCATAAATATAACCGTAGTATCAAAACTTTTAAATCGCTGCCATTACTGTTCTGACAGCTGCCCACACTAATTAGCCATCAAAGATCTCTGTCTTCTTCCACTTTAACATCATCGGGGATGTGTCCAAGCGTATGTATTTGTCAGTCTGCAATCAATCCTATGAAGGAATTTAAAAAATAAACAACATAATATTGCAGATCAATGGCAATATATTATGTGAATTTATACCTCTATCAATAATCTGGACCGTCAAATAATTGGCAATCGCGAAGATCGGGGGAAAATGTTTGAAAATGTTTGATATTATAAACCTAGGCTAGGGATGTTTCTAGTGACTAATTTTGCCCGTCGGTTAAACGACATTTTAAACTTCAACTAGTCGATTCGTCCAAAAATACCAAAACACTCAGAAAACGTCCAAATTGATCACAATCAGTCTTAACATTGTCAGTGTGTGTACATGTTGCAGGCCTCGCCCTACCTGCTGTTTTGTCTCAGTGGGTGGAGATCACGTTTTAGCTTTCTCCTCATTTAAAAAAGAATTATCCGACCGCTTCATCTTCGGCAGATGAACAGTTACAGCAGCCTACGGCACAACAGTGGCAGTGCCAGTACAGATCAGTTATTCACAGGCAGGGAGACGAGAGCGTTATGAAACTTACTTTTATTGATTCTATATGACTAAAGGTACGGGTATTTGTAGCTAGATTAGCCTAGCTCAATGCAATTTAGCCCAACTTAATTAAACAAAGGTCAGGAACCAGGCGGCCTGATTTTTTACGGTATGCAGTTGTACTGTAAAGTTAAATCGAAAGCAGAGAGGTTGTGAATACAGATTTGTTTGGATAATGCAAGACACTGAGCTGCAAATTTCAACTCCAAGTAGTCTTCTGCGAGCGGAGCTAGTGGCAACATCAACGTTTGCCACTTTTAGAATTGTCCCACCTCCCTCGCTACTAGGAAGCAAGAAGGCATGGAAACTCAAGCGGTACCAACTCCACTCGCAGCGTCAACAGATTGTTTTGCGTGTTTCATGTGCAGGCTGAAGCAGGAGAGACTGACTGAGACACTACTAAAAAAAAACTAATACGTTTAACCGACTAGTATTTATTGTGCCGATATTTATTGTGCCGAGTCTGCCGACTAGTGATGGTCCCAGTGTTTGTCGCACACATCCCTAGTATTAACAAGGAAGGCCCCAGCACATTATATGTTTAGTGCTGATTCCATAAATGTCTCAACGGGGCATCATTGACAGGGCGTCGCTATCCTCTGCATTTGTCTGAGGAATGATACAGAATGGCCCATTTAGTCCTAGTCTTTCTCAGTGAGCTCAAGGAAGGAGGAAGACAAATTATGACAGAGCTTGCTCTGTGAGCACTTTAAGATGAAATCATCTTGTTTAGTGGAGCACAGGTGGCGATTTACCTAACCTGATTTGGTCATTAAGACCCTCCGGTGGTCTTAAATTATTGCCAGCCCACTCTGAGCCATGGGGTAGATAGTGCAGTACATTAGCCACAACTCATGCATCCCCCGGCTAGCCTGCTAAACAACTGTCACTACCAATTAAGATGGCCTGGTGCTGATCAATTATTTAAAAAGTAACAAAAGGCATATATTTGGCATATAAAGATATTGTCTTTTATGAGTATTGACTATATTTATTAATTGAATTTATATAAGGTTGCAGTCCACATTGCCACGTTTGGTATATTTCTTTTCTTTTTTTTTTTTTTTTTGCATTACAAGAATAGTAATTTCACAGTTCTTTAGATCAATCAAAGTCAACATTATTTGTTGGCTGTCTGTGCTCTGGCTCTGTCACAATGTTGTACTGTCAGCTTCAGCAACAGGGCTTGAAATGAATAGACAAGCAAACTAATTTTCCCCAAAACCCTCTGTTGTTCTCACACATCTCCTTTTGTCTGCCTGGAAGGGTTTTGCATTTGGCTTGGCATCTAAAAAAACCTGTTGACAAACCAACCTCTGAGGGGCTAATGGCTCACAACAAGATAATGCCAAACTAAAATACAATAAGTTCATTAGCTTCATAAAGGTTACAATACCCAAAAAGCTAATACTCATAAATGTTTTCATTTGTCCCATAGAGACAAAGGACTGCATATTATGTGAATACTACAGGGAATGCTTTTATGACATGTTAAATGTGTCTATAAATGCCATCTGCACTTATTTAGTAAGATGAGAGCAATTATGTTTATGACTTAAACCTTTTTTAATGTGTTTACAAATGCCATCTGATTTATATTTCCTGAGAACATTCTGGTTCCATTAGAAGAGGCTCAGTACAGACATATTTAGGTGTGAAATTCACAGCAAGCATAATAGTAGTGAGAGAAGCAGTGCTAATAAGTCATTGTCAGGTAATTGTTTAGCGTAATAGTCTGTTATCCCAGGTACTGAACTGTGTTATACTGCAGTGGGGCCAATGTCTCCTCTCCATTGACGTAAGCAACACAAAGTTATCTATTTTAAAAACTATTTTACCAACTGTTGGAAGCATTAGTGCACGTAGAACTTAGTGGATGTTTTTACATTAAGGATGTTGTATTCTTTTTTATTGTCACTATAGTGACAAAAAGAAACACTAAAACAAACAAACCAATGCACATGGCAATATTTGTCACGGGTATCAGGTAGGTAGAACCCAAAAATGCACAGAACTGGGCTAGTACTCAATGGTTTAATAAAACAAAACTCAGGGAGGTACACGTTCTACAGACAGACAAGGAAAGCGACAAACGACAATGAACCGACAAGGATGCCACAAAACAAACTGACTGAAATAGACAAGCACAGGACAGGCCATTGGGTAGGGGAGAACGAGAGCCAGGTGAAACTAATGAACAATCAATGCGGGTCAGGCAAGCATAGGTCGGAACAGACCAACATAATACTGGGATACAGGCAAAACCCAGGGAAACAGACAGACTGGGGAAGACAGCAGACAGAAGAGAAGAGAAACAGATAGAAACAACAAAAGACCGGGCACTGGGGGGGGGGGGGGAAACATTGGCAGTGCCACCAAATTTTAGCTTAAACATTGCCCACTGAACTACATGTTAGCAGGACCTCACATCTACGAAATAATTTTAGCACATTTTTAACTAGACTCCATCTTGATAAATCAACCACAGATTTGAAGTTAAAACATACTCTTTCGCTACTGGTTTACATGGACACTTTTTTCTTTCCGAATGGATTCTTTTATTTGTGTGATTTGTGTGACTGGTGGAGAAATGTACGGCTGCAGAAGAAGTCACCGTACTAACTCCCATTATCTTATTTGCGTGCATTGCAGTTGATTTGTCCAGACTGTACTATTCTTATAATACGGATACTTATGATAAGGATACATCCATTGTACAGTGGCTCTGCAGAATAGTTCACTGGCATCACCCAAAACGTAAGACGGGGCATGCGCATTAGAACGCAACCAGGAAGTAATCAGGTTTAAAATTTGAACCGTTTACATGGTAGAATTATTCTTTAAATTGGGTCATGGAATGGATTATACTACCTCTCAGCTTTGGAATTAAATTTCTATCGATTTGGCCGTTTCTCTTCCGATCGTGGTTAGGGTTAGAAGGCACACAGGAGCTGCATTATGAAGGTTTGTGTGGAAAGAAAGATCGTCACACCCAAATAAAAATATGACATGATGTTTATTTACTGAGTGAGAAACACTCACATCCAAGGTGTTAAATGGTCTTGGCAGTTGTGTCTCAAGGAACAAGTCAATGAATAGCCGACCATAACTCCATATCTGTAATTAAAGTAAGCCCATTGTGTGTGTTCTTACTATCACTATGGTGCACATATGGTCTGCTGAAATATGTTTCATGGTTGCATATAGCCTTAGATGTGAAACTGTCAGCACGACAGGGATCACACAGTTTGCGTGTGGTTGCGTGCAAGGATAACTTAACCATCGGTTTCATCACAATATACTGTATTTGTATTTTAGTAGCACATGTCAGTGCATGACATGTTCACTAAGTGCCTGCAATGTGATGTCACGTGATAAAAGGATTCAATCTGAGCCCTACATTCAATTTAGAATGTTGTTATTAGAATATGTTCCCAGACTTAAAGGATTTCTCATTGAGTGTTCCATTACATATGGCAAACATCACAATACATTCAACAGCGAGCCACATGCTATTGTAATATTAAACTTATGTATAGTTTTTTATACTGTGATTGCAGCCACATTTTGCCAACAGGCAACTGCCTGGGGCCTCACAACGGTGGGGCTGAGACCACACAACCAGGCCAAATACTCTGTTAGTTGTCTTATCTATATATAATTTACAATTTGTTTGTGCATTCAAATAAAGCTACTTTATTATTCTGCCTATTTGAGATAGTTTGATAGGGACTTCATGGCCTTTCTGACCAACCGTCCCATGTGTTTTGCATAGGGTCCTACAATGCTAGAACCACTACTGAGTTCAGGTACAGTACAAGGATGATCTGAAATTGGGATGAAACATGAGGTGCATTCAGAATTGGCGAACATAGTAAATGTCTGCGAACATTTGCAAACATACCGTATTGCCGTGAACGTTTGCGAAGAAAAGCATATGGTTTGAGGAGGTAGTTCTCTGCAAGCATACATTGACACTGGACGAAATGTTAACAAAAATCATTCAAAATTCAAGTTTAGAACAAGCATGTTCGCAACAAACCACTGTTCGCTTACGCACCTATGGCAACAACCTCAGGCAAATTGTAGGGCAGATACCCCCCCCCCCCCCCAAAAAAAAAAAAGAAGGCGTTATTCATTATGTTCAAATGTAGTTTAAGCTATACTAGTATCCTAATCTGTAACCTAGCCAAAACAATAGACTGTGGGTGTGCCTCTGAAAAACTTGGTGTGCCACATCGAACACCACCATTCCATTCTTTGGTTATTTTGAACATCAATGTGCAATCATTATTTACATACAACTAAATAAAAAAATAGGCATAGGCCTACAAGGGTCACATTAACTGTGGATGGATGATGTTGTTTTTGACTCTAAAGAAATTTATAGCGATCAATTGGGCTATTATAATTAGTAAATAAACCATAATAGCCTATGTTTCGTACAAACCCTTTTAGCGAGACTACAACAAAAATGTATTCTGTTTCTGCATTTGAACTGGGTGTGCCAGCGGCCTCTTTGGGTGGCACAGGCACACCCTGGCACACCCGTGGCCACGCTAGAGATCCTAACCATACAGTTAAAACATATAAAACACATTAACACACTTTGAAAACAAGCTATTTCAGTACATGCACCCGTGCAGCACTAGCATTAGTGTTTGAAAGTAGACTTTTAGTTCTTGATTTACAGCAAGTTATTTGTTTTTCAATAAAACTCCAATTCACCTTTTTGCACCTGTGATATTTTGCTCAACTAAAATCCATTAAGTAAAAACCTCGGCATTACAGACTCATCCTGTACATAGTTTGCCCTTTAAAAAGGATCTTAGTATAGCTGATGAAGGTGTGCTAAAATATAGTCCTTCTGGATCACACACCATGGGGACATTTGCATAATGTTTCTCCAGCCAATCTGGGAACTGAGATGAGTCGGCGGTCTTGCCTCATGAAGAATACAACAAATGAAGTGTGAAATAAAGAATATGAGACCTTGTTCTTTCATGGCCTGGATATGGGAAATACAGATCTTGGACCAAAGAAAAGGTTTTGCGCTGCTGACTTTCATAGCGACACCTGGAGCTGAGGCTACGTGCTGTATGTAAACACCTAGGCACAAATTGTCTGTCCTTGAGACACGGAGAGACAAATAAGAGCTAATTTGAGTCTGTGGCTACTTACCGTAATGACAGATATTACACTCAAGGCCACAATGTCAGCCGGCATGCACAGTTCAATACAATACTGTAAAACCAGCCAGGAAACATTAACTTTGAAGTGTGCATTTATGCAAGACATTTAGATTGACACATTTCTATGTACTGTATTTGAAAATACAATTAATCCATTGTGTTTGTCCAGATGTGTTTGTTACATATACAATTAACAAGTCATTATTCAAACCTCAGTATTTTTACAGTGTGAAGTTATGATTCAGATTAGATTATCAACACTAGTTAGATGCTACAGTACAAGCACTATCTTATTTGATAAATAAACAAAAACTTGGTGAACTTGGCTTGATAAGTGAGAGTGCAAACTTTGCTTTGACTCAAGCGAATACCAGGCAATTGTAGAATGGACAGCAAGTCATTATATTTTCAACTATTTTTCCAGGAAAGACTTAAGCAACAGGAGGTCGCTATATCAGGCAAAATAAAAGTCCTACGATGACTCAGGAGCCATTTAGAAATTAGTCTATGTAAATCCACTGTGACTGGAAATTATGATCCCCTGTCATTTGTACCTATATTCATATAGTAGGGGTTTTAGATTTTCTGACAATGGGTATGTGAGCAGGCCCCCTTGAAGAGTTACGGCGCTGTAATTACAGAGTCACCGATATCAATCACCCTGCTGTGGCAGGCTAATTTTTTATCATCAATTACCTTGAACATTTTGGACGCCGATCAGACGAGACCCGTCTTAAACCCACTGCGGAGCTGTCAATGACACTAATGGAATTTTAAATCTTCCCCCACAGTGGAGTTCTACTTAAGTACAAGTCCCAATTATGGAGCGGGTAATTTAGCTAATCTCCAAGGAGGCAATGATAGGGTGCAATCAATATCAAAATATGTGAACTGCTTGGGAGCATGCAGTTTCCTGCACTTTCTGACATGTCAGGTTGTCTACAGTACAGTATAATCACAAGGCACAGTACTGTAAAACAGTTTTCCATTTCACAGCAAAAGTCTAAATAGACAACGTGTTTTGGCATTATTTGTGTTACCTACAACAAAAAGGGTAAAATAAAGACAGAATAAGATCCTTCAATCATTAAAAGCCACACTATGCTGAAACAAGGTTTTTTTGCTGCCTTTTTCACTATTTCACAAGAGATAATAATACTGTTGGAAATGTGAGAGGCTAATCTAATTTCAGTTGTCAGATATTCATGTTATTTTTCAACATGACATGCTACTGTAGTAATATACTCTACTCTATGAATAGAATCTAATTTTGCTCACCTCTTAAATTTTACATTAGATTCATTTGACTTTTATGCATGAATGATTCTCCTATTCATTACATATTTTGACCTACAGCACACAATCAATAATTTCAAATAGAAAGATGGGCTATGAATCTATGTTGCTCTCTTATGCTGAGTCTTTAAGAATCTACTTCTGTCCCTTACACTGCCCTATGGGCACTGTCCTCAAAAGATGATTAAAATGCTAATAAAACTACCATAGCATTAGTCTTCATTATGCAAACATAAAGCCATGGCAAAAAACATACCTTCTTTCAAAGTGGTTCTTGGGTGTTTTTAGAGGTGTTCTTATAATTTACAGATATTTAGGTCACCAATAAATATGTCCAACACAGTAGGCCAACAGAATAATGAATTCATTCACTAACAAAAATGATGTGCATTCATGTTGATAATGTGCTTGTTCCATGTTGTACTTGCACAACAAGAACTTGGCTTCATGTGTTCTAACAACATAGGTGAATAATGACAATGAAATTTAAATGTACACTTTCCCCCTTAAATCCATTTTTTATTTCGTTATCTCACTGTAGCAAGTGAACTGCGTTAGCAAGTGTCGACGGCATCATTAAGTGGTACAACCCTCACTAATTACTTTCAAAGCTGTGAGACTAATAATGAGATGGAGATACCACAAATTAATTCCTCACTCTCACAAAAGACCTTTCCCGCCGACGGTTAGTGTTGTAACGCAGTGAATCAGCTGCCATTAAACCACATCTTTATGGCTTCAGCCTGAGTGGGTTGTGGAGTGTTCTTTTCCAAAACACACACAGGTACTGTAGATACACATACACACAACAAGACTTCTGCCAAGTAAACAGCACTCTTTTTGTGTAAAGTAGGTCTCCAAATGCTAGAATATTGAACCGGTGGCCCATACCTTGACATCAGATTTCCCCCACATCTTCTAAGTTAAATACATAATTTACCAAGACCTCAGGCAATACATTAAATGTCTGGATATGGCTGACCACCATTCTATCTGTTAGAGGAACAGCTTATGATATTGCAGCAGCAGAAAGCTATGTATCATGCTATCAGCAGAACAGCAACGTAAAATACTATTTCAAGCATACAAAATCACAAGGGTGTAGTCATGTTTTCACCAGAGTCCATTGGCATTGCTGAGCTGTGTGTGCTGCCTTAAATTCCATTATTCTATTAATGGACACTTGGTCAAACTCTGGAATAAAATGTCAGCACCACGGAAGCGAAACCCTCCGCTTGACCTCGCTGTATTTGAATTAATGAGATATTTAGACTGCGGTTTTCTTTTCCCACTGCCCTGAGGCCGACGTGATTATCCTAAGCTGTGGAGTACATCTGTGTCTATTAATTTTCATCTGACAGTAAGTAGTCAGGCAGACATCCTAACCACACATACAGTAGTTTAGTTACTGTATGAGCTGGTGAGAGACAATATACACTATGTGACAGACACGTTTCTGCTCTAAAAGCCCAAAATATGTCTTTGTTTGGTAAATTAATATGTCTTGTTTTCTAATAGGATTTGAGAATTGACAGTTGCTCATTCTGAATTAATGGGTTCATTGTGTGCAATGTAAGATGTAAAGTAATACTGTGAATAACAAATCCGTGTCATATTTGTGGGGGAAAAAATGTGTGCATGCTAAATACAAGAAGATGTCTTTACTTTCTTTTCTGTTTGAAATTACATATTTTGCTGACATTATAAAGCTCTAAATGAAAGCATATCAAGACACTCGAGATTAATTTTACCTTGATGGACTTAATGGGCCCTGCCCTTTTTGCCATTTCTGGATGCATTCACATCTTAATTGTAACCAACCAAAATTCTAAGACAGAAGACATCACTTTGAATGTGAACATGAATGTCAACAATTTATAAATTGGAAACAATGTTAAATCTCTTTTCTTTTTTTTACAAAACCTAAGGCATTAAGTACAGTACATGGAAGAATATGGACACCTAATACATCCCTATTACCTCTCAGCCTGTGCTGGCAACACAAATCATCTCAAGGGAGGACGAGCAAACGTCCATCATCATGTGACATCATAAATTTGTTTCTTCAATGTGGTGACATCATTTAGTGTTCCATTTGTCATCTTGCCTAAGTTTTCATCCATAATAAGCCAGCTGACACTCGTACAGAATGTAGAACCCAATCTGTAATCACAATTTTCAAGTACTGTAATTAAGCTTATACAGTACAATGGGGGAAGGTGGGCAAGTATTTAACCCATTATCAATGTGCTGGTTATTTCCACAAATTTCAACGTATTTACTACAAGCTGCTACACCGCTCGGAACATCAGCCCTGTCATTATGTATTGGAATCTCAATCAACCTCAGTTATTTAACAAATGCTTCTTGTAGTGATTTAATTATTATTATACTGTACCATTTCTGCCAAATTCTTTCCCCAAATTCCTTGCTTAAGATGCCAAGTGTAGCATTAACAAAGAACTGTTAGCTATAGTGCCAATCCTCGAATCTGTTTACAGAGCCAGACAAACAGGACAACATTGCTGCTAAGGAAAGCTTCTCTCCCCTGTTCTTGTGTAAGAGCAGATTCCTGTGTCATATTAGATGCAATGATTCATCCATTTCAGATAAAACTACAATGGTGGCCTGTTTTGTGCTGACTTTGCTCACCCTTCACTAAATCTCATGACCTTGATATCTAGAACACTGCTACTGATTTTTGAGCATGTCTGTCCTGTGGGGGTTGGCTAGATTTTCTAAGGTGTCTGTCGCTCCTAATAGGACCTTTGACAGTCCTTTAAACATCCAGTGGCTATACTACAAGTGAGTCCTACACAAGAAAATGTACATTCTTTCTTGCTTTTATGTGTGTAGACATCTAACAAGAGTTAGGAAAATCCATACAAGGAAAGTAACTTCCTCTATTTGATTGGAAATCAGTTTCGGAACTTTGAAGTGAGAAAATCCTGTCTCCATGTCTGTTGATTTCCCCGTGGATACCAAAACAGTCATTTAAAAACGGTTCATTTTTTGAAGTGAGAAAAAAAGAGAAACAGAGGGCCTAGAGAGAATGAAGGGAAATGAAAAAAAGGGTGAAATAGTGAGAGCCACCTTGTACCTGAGTTAGATAAATTAGATTTCTCAAATATATGAACTCGACAGCAACCAATGGCTACCCACTTAGCCTGAAAGTTATATACAGTAGCTGTAAGCGTTTCAAACCATAGACCAAATAATTATGTTTTATATGGTTTCATTGGTCTCACTGGATGGACAGCAAACATTTTGCCTGAAGAAGGTTTAGGTTTAGGGACAGTTTAATCCCAGCCTCTTCCGTCCATTAGTACTACATCACATAAGCAACTTGCATGAACGTCTGATTTATAGACCCTACCCCTGTAAGCATTCTCTTGTGTGTGTCAGTCAAAATGCCTCTCCTGTTAAATAGGCAGATCTTAACACACTACCAGCTAAAGGCTGCCTCTGCTTAATCCTAAATAATGTAAAACATTGTAGCGTGTAGGGTTAGGGTTAGGTGATTGAGGAAGTGTATAGGTTTGTGGCTGTATGATACCATTTGTGCACTGGCACACCCATTAAAAGGGATTATATGTATACTGTATATAGGAAAAAGGGGTTAGGGTTAGAGTTAGGGGCAGGGTTAGAGGGTTAGGTTAGAACATAATTAGAACATTGTCTGCGTAAAGAATGCTGTGTTCTTCTAACCCATACTCAACTGTTCACTCAAAGTCAAGTCAATTTTATGTATATGGCTTAATCACATTACAGTCTCAAAGGGCTGTAAAAGCCCACATTTCACATGGAAACAAGCACATGAAAACACACGGAAACCTGCTCTTATCCCTGGGCAAGGAAAATTGCCTGTAAAAACCATGTGTGTAAAAACGGAAGACACCTTGGGAAGGGACCACAGAGGGAGGAATCCACCCTTCAAGATTGGCAATAGGTGTCAATAGTGCAACAAGAATGTACAATTATATTTAATGAAATGCACCACATTGTGTATTAAATAGGAACTAACACATTTTGTGAATTAACTAACAACTAAACATGTACAGTAAGATAGTAGCGGGGGCTGGCTCATTTGCTATATTTTTTTGCATATCAGTGACTTATCTGTTTGCATATTGTGATGTTATGTGGCTTGGATTGAGTGATGTTAAGTCACTTGTGTAATGTCATGCTCATGTCATGCTGTAACATGGGGAAGTAGTCATTCCCAAAAGCAAGGACTGAAATTCCACACGTTTTATTTGAGTCCCGAGGGCAATAGGGCAAGATAAAAACAGGCAGCGGTCAGGCAAAGTGCAAACAATAATCCAAACTGACAGGCAATAGGCAAAAATGTCTTCCAGGTCACAACAACAACACACACACACACACACAACTTATATTCACAGTATCCTATACTAAATACAGGCACACAGAAACAAAACGTTGGACAAATACACAAACTAGAAGTTTATCATGTCACCTTATGTCATGTGATGCAAGCCATATGCTGATGATAGTGATCTGTATGTACATTAATCATATGAGCTTTGCTTACACACGTGATTTATACATTAAATTGAAGCTGGGGAAAAAACACAAACTCATATCCATAGATACAGGGACAGGATCATTTGTTTGATTGTCAGAGGTGGAATTGTTGCCATTCGCCGTGGACAGGAAAAGGAGAGGCCACAGAGGTTAGAGCCAATCGGATCACTAAACAGTGCTGTGACAAATAGGTCTGACAATCCCGTCAGCGGTTGCAAATGTGGGGCCGCGCTGTCTGAAGCTGAATGGAGAGCCGCCGGGCCCAGTGTGACAAATCACCCCATGCTGACAATCTCTCTGCTGGCCCAAAAAGAATCTGGAGCCAATACTTTAAGCTTATGGCATTAATGGACATTGGTATTATTTATTTCATCCTTTAACCCCATGTCTTTTGTTTGTTTTGCTATGTACTGTACATTCAGAGCACAGGTGGGGCAGTAATGGCAGGACTGACTGTCACATTTGTCAACAAGCTAATCTCCCTGGTCCAACAGCCTGCTTTGCTCCGGGCAACTGTTCATATACATACAGAAGATGAGGTGGACCCTTTCTACTTATCTGAGACACGTTCATACTCTTAAAGGTGTTCTATACAACACAGGCTAGGCAATACATCTTTGCGACCTGTCAATCACACATAGAATAATAACCAATCAGATTACCAGATTTTTCTTAGCAACGTCTGAGGTCCGACAAAGTTATTAGCGGTTATTGACTACTAACGAATGAATAACAATCTTGTATTAGGTAAAAACAAATTTCGATAACACTTTTTTCGTTCACACTTTCATTCTTTAATTTATCGTCAACAGTAGCTGTACGGAACAAGCACATTCAATTGTTGCTATTCTCACCGGTCACAGCAGATTACTGTACAATTTATCGTAGTTCGCCATCAGGTAGAATAAAGTTTAGCTTCCGTTTTCACAGGGCACTATAACGCTAAATAAATTCTTGTGCACCCTTATAAAATTGTCATTAGATGTGCTTTGGGAACGTGCAATTCCGACGAGATATCCTACCAGACTAATGTATAAGAGGGAGCTCATCATCCTCTTTTCAGACCAGAAAACACAGTTGTCTAAAGTTACCGTGGATTAAAGGTTGTGGGATGCATCTGAACTAAACGTAAACAACATTAACAAACACAAGGCTGAATTCTTGAAAGATAGCAAAATAAATGTATTCGCCTTTCCGTACCGTTACCAGTACTAGTACTGGCTAATTAGTACCTGTATCTGTTTCATTCTTAATCTGTAACGGCCAGAAAACATTACAGCCAGTGTTGGATATCATGTTGTGAATACAGTACAGTATCCTTAAAGAAGTTGATGCCTCTCTGTTTACAAGGTATACTAATTTGGCAAAAAGCACACTGCATTAATATTGGGAATTTAAGAGAGAATCTCATAGAATTTGGCTTCAAATGTTTTGGGAGATTAGAAACAGTAACCAATGGGGGCGGGTTTTACACCCTGAGTTGGAAAGGTCCTTTGCATCCTGAGAAAGTATTGCAAGGTATTTTCCAGCAACATTATAGTGAACAACACTTGTTTTCAGGCATGATTATTATCTAGGGCAATATTTTTTTCGATGTTTATATGTCTAATATTGTTGCTTGTCAGTTGTCACGTCCGGAGATGGTAATAAGGACCACATAAGGATGTGCAGGAATATTGTTATGATAGTTTATTGAAGACCTGGTTTGCAGAACAGAACTCAACAGACATGACTAGACAAGTGAATATAGACAAATTATCCAACACAGGGCAGACAGACAAGGTATTTAACACTTGAAGGGATAATTACAGATTGTGGACAGGTGAGGCAAACACACATAGAGCAGGGAAGACAGCGATGACATCCACAGGTTGGGAGGGGAAGTGCAGGCAGAGACACAGGGACAATTATTTTGGGAAAGTAAATTAGTCATCAATTTGTGGTGGACTTTTGGCATGATGGCAAATGAGTGGTCAAAATTTGATAGTCTGATATTTGCAGATATATATCTGCAAGTGTGTCACAGGTGTAGCAATGTAGCCTACTGCCGTTTGTGCATTATTATTATATTCCCGCCTGCGCTCAGTGCGGATCGATTAAATTCATGAATTGAAACTGGGTTTTCTCTTTTCTTCCCGAACACAAATCATTTAAAAAATATTTGTTCGAAATAAGTATTCGGAAAAACACACTACTTGTGCTTACCCGAATAACGTACTTGTATTTGTCTCCATCCCTAATTACTATTCATTTGCATTGTTTTGCAATTGCACAAAAAATTGCTGTGAAGGGGCTTTTATTCTGTGAGCATCCAATTCTCATGTGAAAAACTAGAACGCATTACTCATTGAAGGTATTGTGCTCAGGCAACACAGACAGGAAGGTAACAAATATCTGCTTCTCCTGTGACAGGCCAGTTTGTTCTGAGCATAGCGCGAGTCAAATCATGTGTCATAGCACTCTGTAGCCTGTCATTGAAATACTTCTATTAGCCTGCTACTGTTGCACTTAATGCCAAATAGTGATTGTGATAGTGATAGTGACATTTTCTATTTGTAGTTATGGCGGAGGTTTTTCCATATAACTATGACATAAATAATCTTTTACATAAAATGTGTGAATCAAAAAATCAAATGAAAAATAATACAAATGCGTACTACACTTTAATCAAATTGAACATGAAAATACTTGGTAAAATTTGAGTTCAAATCAAAACAATATCCCTCCGCAATGCTGCTGCACAGATCAAAACAATTTGTAAAGGACAGTGTAGTTCTATGGCTTTGTTGATGTTTGTGGTGTTTGCCACTTTGTTTATATTGCCATTTATGAAGCCAGGGCCGTGTAGAAGTATCAGATTCTTTTTTTCAACAGGCACAGAGAAAGGTAAGATAGCAAAATTCAAGGAGATATTTGGTGTATTTTATAAAAAATGTATTATTTTACAGCTTGCAATAGCTAACTATACCTTTAAATGTCTCACAGTATATACTGTACATTGCTGAGATTGTTTAAATGTTACAATATTTACACAACAGTCACCATATTATATTACTTTATTTAATGTTTATTTATATTATGGATATTTAATTTTATTATCTACTATTTTACATCATATACTGTATGTTATTGTGGATTTGACAAATACATTATAATTTGTTTCCACAATATGTAAATTATGTAAATTATTAAATCTGTATAATATTTATACATGTTATAAAGAAAATAAAGCCATTTAAGGCTTTATAAGTAATTATAAATGATGCATCTGATTTATTATGTTAGTATATGCAGTAGTTTTTACTGGTGTATGTTAAATATGTTGGATGAGGGCTAACAGAAAACCTTCACCTCTCATATAAACTGAGAAAAATGGTCCTGTGATCATCAAGGAGAATTATTTAAAGACTACTGTTGTTTACATTTGCATCGCAAAGCTATTACTCTTTTTTATGTATTTCTTTATTTCTTTATTTCTTTATTTGCTGCAGTTTTACTTACTTTAACTGCATTATCTTCTAAGAATTAGGACTATTATTACTTAAAAAATACTTTACCCACATCTTTACTTTAGCATCAATACTGACAGAAATAATAATGATTTCATTTTTTTTTACCTTATATGATCAGGCAGGTTAGTCGTATTCCTATTAGGGGTTGGATCCCCTTGACAGATTGAAACTGCACACTCCACACGTAGACATGTAAACATATTGTTTTGACTGTATAAAGTAGTAGTGACCTTTAATTACCCTTGACTCTCTTGAGTTTCTTTAACTTATTATACATCCGCACACAGATATCTGTATGTACGTATTAAATAATCGCTTGTCCCTGGACCGGAACCAGGTATGCATTTGTCAGTTTGTCAATAGCTGGATAGGTCATACACCAGTCATCATAAGTATCATATTCTTTTTGAATAATGACCTCAGCAGTCATCAAGGTTAAGTTGGTCACTTAGCATCATAGCATTACCATTAAATACTTCAAAATTAATTGCTAAGAGCCAAACATAACAGAGCATAATATAGAAATAGAGCCAGGCATAATCATCACAAATTAGGGATAATGGGTAACGGGATTGTTATGAGGTAGAGAGGTTAGCAGCTGAGACACCCATATGGATTCTCTACAGGTAAAATGTATGCTCCAGCTACTACATGTATCAATGAAGCCAGAACTCTAAACTAACGATCACTGCAATTGTTAGAGACTAGAAAATAATGGTCAAAATTGGTCATAACTTCTCTTAGTTTTATATAAACAAAGAGAAGCACTTCCTTGACTCTTTCTGACCTGGGAAATGATCAAGTTAGTTAAAACAAAAACACTTAACAAACCATCTTTAATTGCAATGAGATAACTCAACTAAAGGTCACATTTGCATAGCATATCTCTATCAGCTTCTTAGCCTCGCCAAAGATGGCTGAGAGAAGGATATATTCACATTGGCAGGGACAATATATTTAAGGAGCGTAAAGTAAGCCTTTGGCCGTGTAATGAAGCCTGTTAAAGCATTTGTCACATATAGCATTGTTGCTCTCTCCTAAAAGGTGACGTGTTAACAATGACATCACTGCATGCCTTTGGTTCAGATATGCCATGTTTTTTTTCCTGTGAAGATAATTCTGAGAATTACAGCAACAATTGCTTGGTGGAGGTTTAAAATGGTTGGGGGGGGGGGGGGGTCATTATACAAAATGGGCCGCTTACTGTGCATGAGGTCATTATCCATTGAAATGGATATTTCAGAGGTCATCATGCTGTTTGTGTGTGGTTCGCTCCAGAGCAGCATGAGTCCCAGCACGTCTCAAAATATTACGTTGAAAAAAAGGAATGTCTGGAATTGAATCCACACTCAAATGCAAATGACTTGAAAGATAATTATTTATCAAAAAACCTTAGTGATGTGTTGCATATTTATGGATTATCATATACATATTTGTCATTAGTATTGAGACTAATGTGATCTCTCTCCATAGAAAATATGATCCAAAATGGGGGCATCCATGCCCAAAGACTACAAAGACCTATCCCGGCATATTTTTAGGGACTGAAACCTCCAAAACTGCCGAACCAACACGTGGCCAAACTCCATTAACTTAATCATATATCCTATGGATTTTACCGGGTCGCGGCCCTTTATGAATACAGTTTTGTCTATTCACTCGCGGAAATTCCCCGCGGTATTTAACAGTAAGTGATTTATTTGATTGGGTTTCCCCTCTGGCAGTACCGCTGCTTGGCATGAGGTTGTCAGCGTATGGAGCAGATGGAGGTTGCCGCTGCGCTCCTGATGAAATTTCATGCGAGCGTTATCTCACCTTCCTCCGCCTGCAGCACTCCGGCAAACACCTCCTTCGCTGTGTAGTTTTATTATTTAATTTTAGCGGAAACGGAAACTGCACGTTGACTATACACTATTCAGACGCTTCGGCGGAGACTTTCACACATGGTACCAAAGGTGTTGTGTTGGAGTCAAACATTTCCATTCTCCATTTGTCCGGAGACAAATGGAACTTGACAGTTTGCTTATTCCCACTCCATACTGTGAAATATACCTGATTAAATCATTATCTTTTTCACCTGGAAAAGGGAGACGCTCGCATTTCTCAGTGTGCATGTCGTTGATCTTATTAAAGCCGGGCTCTTTCTTACAGTGCCTTTATATGCATTAAAGGGAACAGAGTCATTGAGTGTATTTGGCATAGAAAAGATACGTGCTCATCATTAAAAAACCATGTAAGCTCTTTAAACCTGAAGTGAGGTGATTTCATGCTCTGTTTCATATGTGCTGTATGCAAGCAGCAGCACCCCATCCCCCAACATGCAAGCACACACACACACACACGCACACGCACACCGTCAGACGGCGGCGTCCTTGGTTCTACCTCCCCCACACAGGGCTTGCCGGGATGGATGCGGTGTCTGAGCTAATGGAGCAGGGAGAACACAGGCTGGCAGTGAATAGGAGGAGGTGGAGGAGAGATCAGGGTGCTCTTGATCACGGCTCTCTCTTCGCCTCCACTCAACAGCAGGGTTTACCCATTCATCGTGGATGGGGGTGGGGGGGCAGTTCACTTAGAAATACAGCAATACACTGAATTCCAGGCTGTGACTTAAAGCAGAATTGAACTTATTTTATAAACCCTCAGCTCTGTACATGCCTTACCCCGATCCTTCTGGTTTGGCACAAAGTTCAATGACACTTGTGGATTGGAAAGTGTTTTTTGTCCACCATTGACCTCTATAGTTTAACATGCTTTACTTCTGCGGTGTGTATAATGCTGACCACGGTATCTGTTGAGGGTACTGGACAGAATGTAGTGGGTTTAACAGCCATTCAGTCACACTTTAGTGCAGTGCTCCCCAAACTGTGGGTCAGGACTTTTATGTGTCACAGCAAGCTATTAGTGGATTTTCACATTAAATAACAATAATAACAATAATAATAATACTATATATATATATATATTATAGTGTACTGTATGTATATACAGTATATAAACATTTAATAAAACTGTTAATGGCGCTAATGTTATTATTTATGTTAATATTTTTGTGCTTTATGTTAGTAATTTGTCCTCACTTGTGCACAAACTACTTTTTATGAGAACCCCTGACACAAAGATTCTATTATTGTGTTTTCGCCCAGCTTCCTGATCACACATCAGCTTACAGCAATTCTCAAACTGCTCCATGAAACGTACACTAATGACACAAATGCCTGGAAAAAAAAAAGAATCCCACAAAGAACATCTGTGGCTCCATAACCATAAAACATTTTCCTTTTGATTAATGTGGTATTCTTAGACTCGTGGCTCTCCTTAGCAGACCACCAGACGAGATGTTCAATCAACTATGCATGACTTGACCTTAATGGATTTTTCACTGGGAGGCTTGCGCTGGTTATTAGGGAGGCAACTCATGTGGAACAACCTTGTCCCCTTGGGAGGGGAATTACACTAGTTCTGAGAAAACCCACATTATGGTATGAAGGCACCACCTCCTCCTTGGCACCCGCACATCTTTCAGCCTTAAATGTGCCAACTGTGTCATTTCAGAGGAAAAGTGTCCCATCTGCTGTTTGATAACATGAGCTTTACATATTTGGCATCATTCGTCCTTATGGCTATCTGGTAATTGTTGTTAAGTGTTAAACTTCAGTTAGAAAGTGTTTTTATGGCTTCTGATACAATAGATTGGTCTGGTTGCTGTTCAAACTGGTTGCTGTAACAAATTCCTAAAAATATGTGCATATCATATTATTATATATTATAAAGAGGATTTACTTGTTAGTAAAACAATAAATAACTTTTGACATTTGACAGTAAGTAATCGGATAACAGACTGACTAAAATTTATGTTTTAAACTCGCATCCCTCTCTACTCCTCTCAAAGTGCGCTCCACCCCTCCCCCTATAATCCTGTGTATATGTGTGTGTTACATTAACAGATAACAGTGAGCTGGAGACGTAACAGAGGGTGCTGGAATGTGTGCTATTATGGCATTGAGGAAGCGTGTACCTTTCAAATGAATCATATTGCAGTAAAAAAAAAAAGCAATGTTGTTGAAAAGCTGACCAACTTTCCAGATCCTGCCAGTGTCTTGACTGCCAGGCTCTATTTACCCCCGCTATATTACACACACAGGTAAACAAACAGAGAAAATGGCCCTGTGTTGAATGAATGTTGTCCTCCAGCTGTGTACTCTAATTGGGATAATAAGCTGAAAGGTTATCAGCACTCCACGAGGCAGCCAGTGGCATCATGGATGCACCTATCTCTTTTTCCACCCTGCTTCCTCCAACTGCATTCAAGTGTGCTGCAAGTTTTTTTTACAGTTTGAAACACAAGTATCTTTTGCCTGTGTTGTGACATCTCTCTTGAACCACCCCCGGTAGTTCATGCAAACGTATTGTGTTCGCCCTACCCTGTGATTTGCTATCGACACGCACATCTGTCAACTGAACTGTAACTGTAAGTGATATAATACTGGAGTACATGAGATGCTGTACATCTTTTATGAAATGAGCCTGACTATAAGCTCAATTGCATTATACGTGACAGAATAGAAGCTTACCGGCACATACCACCACCCTCCCTGTAATTATGCATAGCAGTAGCACCAATGCATTTAAAGCAGCCACATTATTACTACTGACACTGAACTCATCTCTTCATCACTTATTCAATGCAATTTTCCAAGGGTTCCCCAGATGGTTGTCAGTTTTATGTAAAATATGAAAGAGATTCAGTCTAGCCGCGCTCAAATTGATACCTCCGAGCCATGGACGTAATAGTTATTTGAAAGCCCAGACAAAAAGTACGGGCTCTTGATTTCATATCTGTCTGACGAAACTGACAATGAAAAATATACGTTTTCCCAGGCTATTTTTCAGGCACGGTATGACAAAACATCTCAGCTGGCTTTTATGAAACCATTTATTCCACTTTGCCATCACCCATACTTTTAGGGACCACTTCAGTCGCCTTAAAAGGGGCCATTAGGGCAGCTCTCAGAAACAGGGGCGTCTCATTGAAGGAACATCACTTGATAAGAAAAGCTTTTTTTGTCTTGATCATCCCGTCTAAAGGCAGAATTGAACCCCCCCAAAACAAACACATCCAGCAAGGCCAACTTATGTATCCAAAATAACAGAACCAGTTATATTGATGCATTACTGTAATGCATGCTCTTCTGTTCTTAAACCCTGTTATTAAACAGGGTTCGTGAATGATTGGCGACTGGTGAAAAACACAGTGGAGTTTGAGTACTGCCATTCATGCATACTGCAATTCTGAGTCACTTATATAACTGGACATTACATTTTGTATATTGTTTGTTTACCTCCCTAACCACCAAAATGTCACCACAAATCCTTTGCTCTTAAGAAATGTCATCACCTTCCTAAAATAATGGCCTAAGTAATTTTTTCAGATTTTTCAGAAAACACAAAAAACTGAACCAAATATTGGCCATTAGACGTGATATAGTTATTATTATTAATTATACAGGGGTAGAATCACAGAAGATGTTTAATTAAGGTAGCCCAATTGTAGCCGATTGTTCCAGAAATGGCCAGCATCATGATATATATATAATTTTGGCCAAAAATAAAAACTATACTTTTAAAAAATGCCATTATTTTAGGAAGGTAATGATTTATAAACTGCTCTCTTAACCTAATCTTAATTTTGACATGTCAAATAGCATAGCAGTTTGGGAACTCTCAATTCAAATTAATTTGTTATTCTGGTAAAGAACCACTAATCAATCAGCCTCTCTGGTGGCTTGTTGGTTCAGGTGGTGCCAACAAACATTACGTGGCTCTATTTGGATAAAACTGCCTGGCTGAGTGTTTTGAATCCGGAGCGTGCAGAGTAAAGCTAAGTCTAGAGACTTTTTATACCATGCTACCATATTGTCATAAAACATGTGGTTTGTTGGATTCCAATAATCTAGTATGAAATGTAGCCATGCGATTCGACAGGATCACCTACTATTTTTCTGTTTATTTGAAATTGTCCTGCATGGTACAGGCACACTGGAAAACAGGCTTCATCTGGATAGAGACCCAGAAATTATTCTATGGCGGTAGTGACTATAAAATATTTTTTAGTCTTTACTATGATTTATTAGCTATTGTTCAACATAACTGTACACACGTTTGAAAGGTACATATTGGTCGCAGCCCACTATCGATTTTTCTCCCGTTAAATGGATGGCTTTGTTTAGCGGTGAAAAAGTGAGCAATTTCACCTGCACTAGCGCACTGTTTAATAGTTCCAAATCTATATTTCATTAAAATGATGACACATCACACCCCTAGCCCTCTCCTAACTCCTGTTCTATTGATTAAGAGCAGTTTGGTCTCTTGTAGTGAATAATAAATCGCCCCGCTCTCTTAAAACAGTCAGCTTCCATTATATATGTAATGAACCACAGAAATTACCCAATGACAGATGGGGTTTTGAGTTCTCACCACCGCTTCTAAGTCTTCTATTTCTCCACGTACTGTATATTGCAGAACATTTGCGCAGGTGGACAGTGGAATAAAAGCTATTTGGGAATGTCTTCCAATAATATATGTTTTCATACACGTGGATAGTGTTTGGGAAAACTGGATAATCAATCTCACTTAACTGCTCGCGTTTTCCTCCATTTTCTGTGTACAACAAAGGTAGCACTCCAACCATTTCTCTCTGTCCCTCTATGTTTCACACACACACTTTCTTACACATAATGTACCATAAGCAACTGAAGGAAAATCAAATGTTTTGGAGGCATAGACTACACGAACATTGTTAATGACCTTTACTGTTCTAAACGGCATATATGGCGTAGCCTGCGGAGACACTGTTCGTCTTTGTGTCCTTGTTACTGTCTCTCAATTAAGCCCTGTGAAGAGCCCGCTAAGTGCTAGAACACAGAAGACAGAATGCTTTTGTAATAGAAACCTGTTGTGTTTATGATAAATACTGGCCAATCTGTCAGCCTCTGGAGGGTAAACACATTTGACATTTAGTGTTGACCTTATCCAATTTATTATGTCGCCGGTTTTCTGACAGAGACGGATAAGGTGGCTTATTCTTGTTGCATTACATGGGATGATGCTGGTTAACAGGGATGAAATATGAGAAACAACCTCCCCTTTTAGCATGAAAGCACATGTACGGTACAATGTTTGATTGTCCTGGATTATGCACTGTACATAATAAAACCACTCAAATGAACGGCCAAAACCCTGCACAGTAGCTGTTCAGATTCTATGTCAAAGAGTGTGCTTTGCATTACACTGAGATACAAAGGATATTATAGACCACAGATGTGATTAGATTCGCTAAAGAGCCCCACAACTGTAGTTTTTAGAAACTAAGGTCGTAGGATTTAGTGATTTGATATAACAAATCCCTGCAATCCTGACCTCATCTGAGCGGTTGGTCATTTTAAATAATCTTAATCACACTCATGTGTTCACAGATGGGGCCAAACTATTTAGCTAAAACCATCCTATAGTGCAAGCGCTCCATGATTTGCTTTGCATTATAATATCAGTCTGACTACTCTCAAATGAAAACCATTTGACCATATCATTAGTAGACCTTTGGACCACATTCAACTAGCCAGAACAACAACAGCAGGGTATTGGACCTCCTTTAACCAATCATCAGATTTTTTGAATATAGGAACCAAATTGCTGTTGCAACCACCTGAAATACAAACCTGAACACCGATTGGCTGGATGAGAATTCTGTACATGTAATATCAAGGGTTAAATAAATCACAGAGGCGGAGCATATGTCAGTTAGTGCATGTTTCATTGAAGCAAGTTGTTGCTTATGGTAGGTTGCTAGGCACACAATCGGGCAGCAAGCGTGTGCCATGCTCGTGGCTATCTGTTTGCTTCTTACGGCTGGCAACTCTTGTCCTGGATGCGTACCTCTAGACCTCACATCACAGAGTATGTACTTCACCCCCATAGCCTGTCTTTGTTTACAGAAAATACCAGGTGCGAATTACCCAGGTGCGAATTAACCAGGTGCGACATGATAGCTTCCTGTGAATAAATGCATTTTGATTATGGGTGAACATTGCCCTCCTTTGAACCGCATTATGCAAATTATAAATTGTATTTCAGAGGGAGGGATGAAGGCTGAGGGTGATTTGTTTGGGAGAGGACTTTGTAGAGCCTGGCAGTCATATGCTGTTGATTAACAGACTAATGGACAGCAGCAGAGAGGGCTGAAGTAATTTCATACCAATCAGTATTCATTACTTAATGAGAGCTGATGACTCGGGGCACTCTCCAACTCAAAAAGCAGCGGAAGGCAAAGTTGATGAATGTAATAATAAAAATCATATCATTATTTACCTCTTTAAAAACACCAGGGCACAGGGGCATAATTCGGAAAAGACTGGACATTTGTTTTTCACAATGGGAATCATTTATGAAGATCTCATTTTTGTTTAAAGATCAGATGGTTTATCAAATTGGTGCTCCTTTACCTGTTGAACCAAAATGTGATCACATTAAATAAACCACTCTGAAATGTATTGCATTGTTGTCATGTGAATCAATAAAGCAACACATCCCACTGGCAGTGCAAATGACTTAACAGGGGGGAAATGTCTTTGTTAATGATTTAACTTAATTAAATCGAAAAGACATTTATTTCAATGACTCTTTTTTTCCCACAGAGTTTGTGCATTAGATAATCACCCAATAAACACCACATAATAGTCATATATTAATAATATCACTAATATTTCATAAATATATTGATTGTCAATAGTCAGATAAAAGTAATTGCACTCTACATGCAATACTGTATTTGCTGAATGCGAATTGAATTAAATATTTAGCTATAAACAAAATATGAATTCAGCGTTGAAATGCTAACCCTCTGCTTTATGTTTGCCCATCATGAGCTTTCAGTATTACTGCAGAAAGCAGTTAGCCTGCTCTAACCTGACTAATCTCTGCTCAGTTTTCGCTGTGATTAAATCTAAACCTATATGGTAGACCTATAAAGAATGTTTCTATGTTTGCATTGATGTAGATGTTTCAACATTATGGAAGAGACACATTAAGCAGGGATTCTGGGGGTCATTCAAATTATAAAACGTTATTTCCTGCATGCAGTTGAATTATTATGCACCAATTTGTATATTTTCTGCCATTTCTGGTGGAAATGCCGTTAATTATAGAGACTAATGGAAAATTCTGGAACAGGTGACTATTCAAAAAATATATTACAGTAATATATAAATGCAATAGGGGCTTTGAAGTCAACATATGATTTACTTTTCTATCCCATTTGGTTTGGGTAAGTATTTCCTCTATAAATGTGTATGGCACTAGCCCCTGGACTTAAATTTTTTGAATGAAAAAATGTCAACAATATATATATATAATAAGTACCATTTAGATTATCATTGTAACTGAACAGCTATCCATTACCAGCTATCCATTACCATCTATAAAAATTTAGATATGACTTTGCTGAATAGTTTTGTACTGCAATGTAAATGTAATGTATGGACCCAGCTGAAGATAGATCTGTAGATTATGTTTAAAGTAGCCTATTGTATTCTTGAATTACAGTGTTGTACTTAATAGCAGAAATATAAAGTAAAAAGTACAGTAAATACTGTAAAACATCTATAT
>JAODOY010000003.1:2406562-2432849 GCA_025399855.1 Forbesichthys papilliferus | reverse complement strand
GTTGCCATCCTACGGCCTCCTCCACGTCTCCTGATGTACTGGCCTGTCTCCTGGTAGCGCCTCCATGCTCTGGACACCACGCTGACAGACACAGCAAACCTTCTTGCCACAGCTCGCATTGATGTGCCATCTTGGATGAGCTGCACTACCTAAGCCACTTGTGTGGGTTGTAGACTCCATCTCATGCTACCACTAGAGTAAAAGCACCGCCAGCATTCAAAAGTGACCAGAACATCAGCCAGGAAGCATAGGAACTGAGAAGTGGTCTGTGGTCACCACCTGCAGAACCACTCCTTTATTGGGGGATGTCTTGCCAATTGCCTATAATTTCCACCTGTTGTCTGTTCAATTTGCACAACAGCATGTGACATTGATTGTCAATCAGTGTTTCTTCCTGAGTGCACAGTGTGATTTCACAGAAGTGTGATTGACTTGGAGTTACATTGTGTTGTTTAAGGTTTCCCTTTATTTTTTTTGAGCAGTGTACACCTAGGCATGTGTGTGCGCACATCTACAATAAAAAATACGTTTTCATTTGTATTTTTTAATTGTAAATGTATCAACCAAAAGCTTTCTTAAATAGGTGGGTTTTGAGGCCACGTTTAAAAGCATATACCTAGATCTAGCTCTACCAGACATGTTGGAAATACAGTTAAATCAAATGCTTGACTTCAATGTCATTGCACCTAGCCAACCCCACTGGGTGCTAAAAAAACACAATGCCATCCAGAGTGTTTAAACGAACAATGGTGCAAACAGGGTTTCCAGACTATACTCTGAGCAATGGTTGGGTGGAGTCAGGCCAAGTGAACTAAGGCTTTAACTGGTGAAAATGTTTTTCCTGTTTATGCCGAACAAATTGATCTGTTACTTTCAACTGTTTTCCTGTTCACTATGAATTTAGCCAAACTGCAATTTCTCTCACTTTGCATTACATTTGAGTGTCTCAAGTGGCTTAATTAAGTTATTTGGGTGCTCGGGGGGGGGGGTGACTTCTTTGGCCATAAATGCAACATTAGATGTATTACACACAGTGTAATTGCACCATAAAATGTGTTTTTTGAGCTGTAAATGAAGTAATAGGATTAATCTGTGATGAGACACATAATTGCTGATGTTATTATTGACAAATATAAAAATCTGCATTTTATTGGCTTAAAACAGAACTACACGTCATATCCGTTAAAAATATCTAGAACCGTGACTGGTTTTAGTAAGCTCATACGTCATCAATGTAAAATGTTACTGGGGGTCCCCCTCTCAGGCCCTCTCCTCACTCAGCTCCTTGAGGCATTTTTCAAGGTTGTAGTGGTTGGGTGAAGTCATGCTCAGAGCTGGGGTGCAGCCAATGCACCCATTTCTGCTTCTGTAGAATCTATGTGGAGCCTACGCTGTAGCTTGAAGCTGTTGTGAGCATTTACGCTTCTGTGCTCGTGTCAGCCTGTGCACATGCAAAGCCTAGAGTGCCCGTGGAGTGTCTACAGCTTGGCTTCCACACGGAAGCATAAATCCACCCTTAAATCATACTTAGTGCAAATAAGGCACTGAAATGGATTTTACATCTTGAAGAGTTCATATGCATCTTGTGTGTTTTCTACAGGTGACTCTGACATCATCAGGAGCATGCCTGATCAGCAGCAACCTGCTCAGTAAAGCTGTTTCCCCTCCCCTTGTTATAAATAAAGTTGGTCAAGTGGAACCTTCAATTCTCGTTTCTGCTTTAGTCAGTGCAACTTCTAGATGCATCTATAATCTCATCCAATCAAGAGTTGTTCAGCTGGCATGGTGGATCCCTTGGGACATAGTCAATTCTCTTCAAATTCTTCAGGTAGACAAATGTTTAAGTGCCACTACTGATACATTCCTGCAACACATTTGACAATACTATGCTTAAAATGTGAGTTAATATAAAAGTAATGTTGATTATAATGTAATATGGTATGCATTTATCGGTGGCACTGTCTGACTATTACTGGTCAATACAGGTAATCTAGTTAATTCCAATGCTTCAACTTGATAAATATAGGAATTCAGAACATCTAACATTTTCCATTGCTTTTGCACATATTAAGGAATCTTAACACTAAACTGACTTATTTAACACTTCTTACAACCGATTGGTAATATTGTAACATTTCATATGATTCTCTGGGATTGATCAGTGATACTGATGATAATATCTTAACCAATAACATGATGTAATCGCTTTACTAGTAGAACCAATGGCAAACGTATTGGCACTTAAACATAAAAATAAGACAGTTTGCATAAAAACGAACTTATTTAGTTGATCCATGCAGATATTTTGTATTTGACTGTTTGGCAAGCAGTTACTGTAAAAGATAAAAACCCAAGGACTGCCCTACTTAATTTGGTAGTATAATGTAGGCGACTGTCTGAGCAATGGAACACGCAAGGTAATGCCAGACAGGAGAGCCAACCCAGTAGAAAATGCTCACTGATCCATCAACTGGCACATCCCCACAGGGTGATGCATTACACATTGCAGAGCACAGCTGTGTGCACTGGACCTGTTAGACCCATGTTTCTGTCATGCTTTAACAACTAGAGCATGACTGTTGGGATTGGAAGGCTTGTCCCAATTAAACAATGGAAATGTATGTAACACTGTAGTATGTAAATGGTCATTTGAAAAGAGACAAAATGACCGTCATTATTTTGACGGCTATGCATTTAAGAACTTATCCCAAATGTAAAAACACAATGACTAACAGGTTTCTTTGGGGGCTTTTATTACTCCACAATGAAGACGATATAAGGCCTTTTCTGCTCAAGAAACCAGATGTGACAATTCAACTGACTGGACAGCAAGCCTTAAGTGATTATAATGAAATGGTTCAGACAGTCTTTAACCCATATTATAACTGACTGACGACCTTCCCTACTGAGCTGGAGACTCCTAAATCACATCTAAAACTCATCCGAGAGTCCCTCCGGAACAATCATGTTAAATGAGAAAAAGTTCCTTGAATGGTTTTCAACCAGGGTGTCTAATAACATTAGAATGAATAACATGGTAAGTGCCTGCTATAGCATATAGTGGGCCTATCATGGTGAAAGTTACTCAAACATATCTTTCAGCTACAACACTACAGTTGTAGTTAGTATAGAATACCAAATTGTATTCATGTTAAATCTAAATATTCGTTGATTTGCATAGCCTTTTTGAGCTCCTAAAGCCCCTTAAAAGGTTTTCTGAAGAATAAAGGAATGAATATAAGTTAAATATGGAGTCTCCTATAGATATTTCTATATTTGAATCTTTTGAAAATAATTACCCAGCAAAGAGGAAGCATTTGCACCTGTTGCTGCATATACTGAATTGTGTTTTGCTACGCTACACTAAATGAAAACAAACTAACTTATCGTCTGCATATAAGTTTACAGCAGGAAACCAAAAGTTCTATAATGTGCAACAACAGAACACAAAGTAGCAACATCAGATAGATCCACACGCGCCATTGACAAAATGTTCTCTTCATGTACAGACTGGAAGAAAATGCCCTCAGCCTATCAGCACTCATGCTCCAACAACTGTTAACAGCTCAGTGTAAAACAAAAACAGGTGCTGGAGCACAATACATATACCTCAAACACGTGCTCACAAAGCATTTACATATTTATACTGTGTGTTTATGTGTGCAATGCAAATCTGTAGCATCAACGTTTAAAACGCTTGTGACAAATACTTGATCACATGATTACACAGGATCCAGTCATGGAAATCCTTTGAGACCTTAAGTGCACGGAGGACAAACTGGAATAGACTTGAGATTGCAATCGATGTGTGAACCAGTTATCGACTGGAAATCTTTGTGTTACAGGTTTACAAACATTTACAGGTTTACAGACATTAGTAATACAAAAAGTGGATATTGGTAAAGGAACCATTTTGAAAATCTTCCCTTTCTTCGGTAAATGCCACAAAGTTAGAAGTATTCTATCTCATTAGGACGTCCTTTAACAATTGAATTTCCTCTCTTTTCACCATTATACAAAAAGGTCATACAAAAATACCCCTAGCTTTACATTCAAAGGGGGAATTAGCCAATTCTGGGGGAAAAAGTGCTCTTGCATAACATAACTACTCCTAGCAGAGGCATCACTTTCCTTCTCTTTCAATCTCCACCCTCAGCTGTTCTCTCAGGTAGTTTGTTTCTAGAAGAGACCACAAGGGAATTTCACAGTATTAGAGGATAACAGTTGGTGGCCTGTCCACTGCACATTTCAAAACGTGCAAAATTGCTAATTAAATAGAGGCAAGAGATAAGATATGGAGCGTGTGGGGGAGAGCACGTGCACACACACAAAAGCAACTGACAAAATGGAAGGTCAGAAGCTCAGCGGGTAAAGATTGGAGTGGACAAGTTGAAGTTAAAGGTGGTGAGCTTGCCTAATCAAAACTAGTCAAGCTGGTGTTAACCACATCACCTGTTATTTTATTTGAACACATCTCGGCCACTAATGGGGTCAGTGAAGGAGAGGCTTGGGAAGTGGGTCAGGGGAGATTGTTGTCATAGATTTAGGGCTTAAGATCCAGCGAGGAGGAGAAGCGGGAGGAGGTCTCATGCCTCCACGTACTGGGGAGGAGGCTCTTTAGGTGGGAGGGCAACAGCCTCCTCATATGGAGGCAGCAGGACCTGAAAGCAAACACAAAACAAAACGCTCGAATACACTGAAGAATCACGTTATATTCCAGGCCTCATATTATAAAGCCAACATTCTGTGGGTCAAAATAGAAAATGGGGTGTTCAAAATGTTAACATCAACTATTTAAAGCAAAGCCTGCTTTTCTTTGCATGTTTCTGCTTAATAACCATTTTCTGCAATGAATGATACAACATGTTTATCAATCATCTGAAATCACAGTAGCATTTTCTTAGCTAATTCAATTTGGTTTCAACATACTGTCACTGCATCAAAAAAAAAAGTAAAACTTTCATTAACATTCTGTATCAATTATATAATTAGATATGTTATATATAAAGACAGTTATGTTAGCTGCAGACCGAAACAGACAGACGGAGAGAGAATAATGCTCCTAGGGGTGGAATAGTGAAAAGAAATCTGTTCAGGGCAGGATTTGAAATGACACAGACAAGGGCGGACAATTACATAACGTGTCCAGTAGAGGAGAAGACAATGAGAGGGGGGGGCATTTTCACATTTTCAGTGATTATCCAGAGTAGCTGGTTTGACAGTGCTGTATGATGGCACAGTCCCTGTCTGTCTGCTTAGTGTGTACTGTAACTTGGGGCTATGGTGGTCACATCATTTTCCACAACCTAACAAGACAGCAAGCTTATCAAAATACTCTAGTCCATAAACTATAATTTCATAGCCTAGTCAGTAGATAGATAGCCTTGTAGTTCATTCTCATCTATAAGGAAAATAAGAGAATACAATATTTTTTATAGCACACACACAGACAATTAGTCACATTAAGGGTGGGTTTGGCGGAGATTAGCGTATTATGTATCAGCGTAGAGGATTACAGACAGGCGACTGGAAACAGTGACTAGTATAAAGCTCCCCAAGTATCCTGAGTCAACAGGACTAGCCAATCACAGCTCAGACAAGACAACCCATTTACCTACTTAGATCACTAATGTCACCTCACCGGGCTACAGTATATTATCTGTAACGCTACAACACCCGACGACATTTTCCACTCTACAGTCTCAGCATTAATGAACGTACTAAGTAGTAAATGAGTGAACTATATAAAGCTGCTTATATACAATATTGTAATTAATATAGCAGCAACTATTGACTATGTAAAGATATAGTAGAGTAATTACGTCATGACATCGCACTCCCTTTGCATGTTGTAAATGCCTTTCTACCACTAGATGTCATATGGAGCACCAGCATCTCAGACAAAAATGAATGCTTCATTGGATGTGGCCACGCAAATGCACACACACGCACGCACACACGCACGCACACACACGTGCATGCACGGCCCAGACAGAGAAGCTTGCATTACACAAAGGGAGCGTGATGTCATCATCTGCTCAGGATGGAATTACTCCCCAATACATTTACATAAGAAATAGTTGTTGCTGCTATATTAACGCTTCAAACATTGTACATGACCGATCTTTATACAAATGTGAATTGTATCAATATTGACACAAAAACTGACGTGTTATATGCGTTTCCTGTGGCTGGCACAGGACAGGAGTGGCACATAGTGTCAGTGGTCCCCCTTTAAGTATTTTGTCTTTGTATGTGTGTGTGTGTGTGTGTGAAACGTACAGAATATCTAAGTCTACCACTGGAGAGGGGCCGGGGGTCTGAGGGGGGATGTAGACAGGGCCTCACCATCGTATCGTTGGTGGTGACGTAGACCAGCACCTCAGTGGTGCTCCGGCCACTCACGTATCTGTAGCAGTTCCACACACAGCCGATCAGGTAGGCCTGTCACACAACACAACACAACACACTCTGTATGAGCAGCAAGCCACACGCCATCTGGTGGCAACCTACCGAATCACCGGCCGTGCTACCACTGACAGACAGGATGACAGCAGGGGTTGGCTATTAGACATCCTGCTCATTGGTGCTAGGTTCACATAGTGGTCAATGTATTGTATGTGTCGTTCTGTTTGACTAGCATGCTAGTGTCAACGCGGGTCTGATTTGACAGGGGAACAGGTTTGTTGTTCAGCTGTCGAGGCCTTTCCTCTGCCAGTGGTTAGCAGCAGGGGTCAGCCGGAGAGCTAGCCAGTCATAGTGACGTCTGCTGAGCTGTACTCTTTAAGATTGTGGACGCCTACAGAGCTGAAAGCAATACGCGCTGCAGTTCTGAAATGAATGCACTCGTTACACTGCTAACACGGTAGTCTTTCCAGCCTGTGTGCAGGTTTATTGTGGAGGTTTTACTAACTATAATGTTAACCACATTCTTGTGTTAAATTTGTCACATTTATTAGTACATAGTGATTTAGCGGTTTACAAAATGAGCTATATAAAACGGAACTACTACAAAACATCCTCTGAAAATGTATTCAGTATTTCTTGAAAGTTTGTGTTGATATTTGTATTTACAACTTAAATTTGTGCTGTTTACTTAGTATTACGCTTCATACTTGATCATTTTACATAATTGTTTGCGTAGTTTATTGTATTTACTACTAAAACTATAATAATCTATCAGATTGTTTTAAAAAACATGTATTTGTCTGTGCATTTAGCTAAATGCATCGATTTAACAAGTGACTGCAACTTCTCATCCAATCATGTCCCTGAGCTGTGACTGGAGACCCAGCCATGCATTAGCTCCAGTTCCCTGTTGTTCCTGACCCACAGCTCTGCAGCTGTGCCATCATTGCGTATATGGTTCACCTTCCACACGACGGGAAGGAAGGTGTGAGGTCCGATTACTTTGATCGTAATACGGTGAGAGATCTTCACTGACCTCACTTAGACAGAGGTCCAATGTATAATCTGACACAGACGGAGAAGATCTACCAGAATGAATCGTTAAACCTCCAGGTAATTTTTAAACCATGGGCAGGCGAGCATAATCCTTACCTTGAAGGAAAGAATGCAGCCCATGAACAGAAGCACTCCAAAAACTAGGCACATGTTGTTGGTGGACATGATGTCCTCTTTGTAAGGAAACGTTCCAGGCTGGAAAACGTGATGTATATTAGAAAAAATAAAAAAATAAACTTCTTAATTATCTAGTATATCTTCCAAAAGATTACTACACACCTGTGACACCCATACACATTTTACTAGTAACATTCAAAGTGTTAAGGAACGACTGATGCAGAGGAAACTAAATGGCACTCACCAGCTGCTGAAGGTAGTCCTGAACAGTGTTGGGATACATCACCACACTAATAGCTACCAAGGTGTTCAGAGCAAAGTCAAAGATTTGGTAGCAGAAGAATGGAATGATCCAAGCAGCATGTTGCTGTGAGATCGTGAGAGTGTTTATTATCACATTCTTATATGACACGCAGTTTACATGTAGAGGGGGTGTGGTTAGTTACCTTATAAGCGCCATATGTAGCCATACCACATATCAGTATCATAAGCAGGGATATTGCCGTAGCGATGCAAATATCTGCAAAAAGCACAATTCCAAAAAGCACAATGTTAGCAATCTATTTTCCAAATCAATCCAACCATTGTAAACATGACAGTGAAACCTCTTTGAGGTACAGTACAGTACCAGTCAACGGTTTGGACACACCTACCCATTCAATGTTTTACTTTATTTTTTAAAAACTATTTTCTACATTGCATAATAATATGACTATCAGATAATACTTATGGAACTATGTCAATTAAATCAAAACAATTCAAAACATAGTTTATATTTTAAAAGTAGCCAGTGCCATTCGCAGCCCTGATAAGTAAAGTTGTTAGTTTCCAATTTGTCTTGGACAGAACAAGGATGTCGGCACATTTAACAAACATCTCTCTCGCATTCATGTCATAGCTTTGAGAGAGGATTGGCTATCGGTGTCACCAACACACCCGAGTCACCTCTGCTAGCTAGATATCACGCTACAACAGCACCGCTAACGCCTGTGTAATGCGGATTTGAAACCCCATACGTGTCCTTCCCGATCCCCCTCACTACTGCTGACACGACTGTTTTACCGACTGGCAGAGACAGAAATTAAGGTTCATGAGAGGGTCACATTGTGACTAACCACAGAGAGTAAGAAATGTATTAACGACGTATCCTACAACTAAATCCCATAGATGACAGAACTAGTCACACCAAAACAACTAGCTTGTCTCACTACTGTAAACATACATGCTTATTAAGCAGTCTCCATGCAACAGCAGTTTAATTATTGCCAAATCACCCAAAAACAAACAGTTTACGTTGCACTTTCAGTAAAGGGTCTGTAGTCGAGTGCATTAACACCTTGCTGGTAGTGTTTCAGGCTGCCAATGTGTAATACATTCCATAACATATCTGAGTTGGTGCATGCTTTAAGTCAGGATACTGCATTAACATAACGAAATGCCCTCACTCACTCACGCACGGGATCTGAACACTGTAATTATACTCTCTTGATAAGCATACCCATTTCTTATCATTACATATCAGAGACAAACGTGCACCAATATGTGTTGCATACAGAAATCATACCTGTCTGTACGACTGATATCTGCCCATTACAAAGACAAAACCCTGACTCATTTACTGTATGCCCCCCTTTGCTTTATGGTTTACTGTCCAACTATGGCTGATGCTGTGCTAGCTTGTAACGCTAGCTGTCAGTTAGTTAGTCAGTTACGATGGCTATTTTAAGACAATGGTGATTTAGAGCAGTCAGTTTTAACCAAGAGCAACAACTGGCAGTAAGAGGCAACTGTAATGACAGCAACCTCGGACACACAGACTTCCTATATGTCTGCTGAGTGATGCATTCAGCAAATAAACATATATTGTGGAGCTCTCTCTGTCTTGTCTGCGCTGAACACAATGGGAGAAGGTGGCAGCTGGAATACAGGTTTAGGCCTATAGTGAAAGTATGACACGTTGAAGTATGACACGTTGACCGTCACTGGACAGACACAAAAGCACATCATCTCCTTTGGGGGAGACATCCCACTGAGATGTACTAGAAGAGCAATAGAATAGTTTTGTAATTACAACTAGTAACACCAGAGACCTGAATATAGAACTGTTTAATATACCTCTTCAAAAGATTTACAAATACGGTCAAATCATAAATATTTTATACATATTTATATATATAAATAAATATACAATTTAAAATATATTATTTTGTAAATTGCACAAAATTACCCAAATGTCACTATAGTCACTCATATTTAACTGAAATATTTTAGGGTTAATTTGTCACTAGATAACATTATTGACTAAATGAGGAGACCGCTGTATCGTACAACAAACCATTCATATTTCGATATTGATGTAGAGTTAGTGGGTGGCCTGGTTGCTGTCATTGTAGTATTTTGTTACTGTTGATCGTTTTATAAGAATTGTTACAACACATTTTCAGATTGATGACAACCCAATTACTCCCAGTCAATCAGAAAACACATCTATTCAACTGAATAATTTCTGAAGATGGCTTCATAAACCATCACAGGGCTAACGTCACTTACTTGCATCATCCATAACATCTATATCGGTGCCCAGCTCAGGACTGGTAAGGTGGTAGCGGTACTGGACAGGGTCATTGAGAGCTGACAGCAGGATGAGCAGGACCACAGCATTTATAAGCTGTGGAAACAAGACCAAAAACACAATGTCACCTTGGATTCATTCTGGGGTTCTGTTTATTTGTAGGATATCTAACAGACTGTGGGTATGATTTAGTGATAAAAAATATCAATGAAACATTTATTCAACCATCATATTATTACTACTAAAATTGTCAAAAACTAGTAAACACGGCAAGATGTATATTTTTTTATTAAAAAGGTAAATAGGGCAAGACACTGTAATGGTTATCATGTCCTCTATCCAATGACAAGGTTTTATGAGGAGCAGAGACAGGTGAGGGTGACTCTTACTAAAGGTTAAGGGGCTTACCCATGGATTTACCTAGCAGCTTCATGCACTATTTACGATTGGGCAATTATATCGTGTGCCTAAAAACAGATGCAAACTGCACTTAACATGGGCTATCCTCTGCAGTTTAAAATGTAGGGCAAAACAAATTACACTAACCACTGTTTACAATGGTCAGAGATGTGTCAAAGGAAACCCCCAGTGTCAGCACAATAGCAATTACATTTTATTTAACGTATTATTGTATTACAATAACTGCAATAATGCAGAAGGGTGATAGCGATAACACAAAATCAAACAAATAGTCCGTCGCAAATAACTCAAAATGGCCAATGAACAACGTTCGATGTAGCATCAGAAGAACGAGGATATTTCTTGCAGCAAATGAAAACCGTGCACTACAACCAGTACAGTGCCTGTAAGCATTTCACTCTTGCTCACACTCACTAAATATGAGAAACGTTGCATAGCCTACCATATACCATATTCCCAGAATAATGGTTCCCGTCCGTACATGACAGCAAAGGCAGCAGCTGGTAGAGTACCACCGGTCCCACGGGGAAATCATTGTTTATTCTTTTTATAATGTGGAGCTATTTCATGAATGCTAGCGAATAAATGTAACGGGTATTATAGTCGATGGAGCAATTTGATCGTCGTTTTCACGACAGCCGCATTCGCTGTTTGTTGATGTCTGGGTGTATTTGCCTTCGCAGCCTGAAATCTACTGGCAGTTCAGGTGTGGAGCTGAAATCATATCCCCCTGTCGAAAGTAGGACAATCATAGAGCCATGTAGCCTACGGTACCTTGAAGATAGATATTTATTTTCATTAGAACAGTAAACAATAAAACACACGATTACATAGACTTCGTCCGTAATAAAATACTCGTCATTCGAAATTAGAGATAAAAAAACAAAATACGTAGGCTAGGGAGATCACATTTGGCACGACGATTTAATCCAGCTCATCCCGGATCACGTGACATTGACGAGTTTGGTTTGACCCATAGAAGAGGGTAGAATACTCTAAATCTAGTTTTGTAGCATTTACCCCCGTTGTGGATTTACTAACATTGCTTAATTTGTGTGAGTGATTAGCAGTGGTGGGTAGTAGTTAGCCTACTAGCATAGTTACTGTAATGTTATTACTTGTTTTAGTAACTAGTAGTGTAACTAATGACTATTTCCAAAACAGTAATAGCCTGCACCTGCACCCTATAGGCCACGGTGAATTGATACTTGTCCTTAATTGATACTTTGTAATACTAGTACAAAGTAAGGACATGCAAAGGTCACTACTGCACATAAGTGAACTTTGTATCAAATGGCTTGGTGCTCTGAAATGATCACAACATGCCTACAGGCCATTCTTTCGCAGGAGTCAAGACAATTATCCATAGGGGCCAATTAATGAGCCTTGTTGGTGGGTAATTCACATCATCACACACTACTGTAGGCTACTGACCAGATACCCGATTGTCTGTTCTGGCAGGTACATAATAAAATATGAAACTAACCCTGCATCAGCTTATGCTGTTTGGCCTTACAGCCTGTTAGATTTGTATCAGTGTAATTGTCATCTTAGGCTAGTGTCAGTATTATCAAACAGGACATAACTGCTGGTGTTAGAGAAAATGTGTTGATGTGAAAGGCCTATCCATTTAAATCAAAATACAGTGGTAGGCTACTAACCATATGAAAAACCTATAGGCCCGCCGTTATAGCCTACAGTACAGAGGGCACAAGCCGGACGGACATTTCATCCCACTAATGTATTAGACCCATCTGACCCACACGGTGGGGAGATTTCCCATAGTCTGTCTCATGACATGCAAAACTGACTGGAGAATTACAAAAACAAACAAGCTTATGGGATATCTAACGGTGGTAAATCCTATGAATAGATGGTTGGATAGCTGCATGGAGGCTTGATGGGCAGCAGGAGCTGATATGCATGCTGCACATTCACCCCTCCTGACTCCTGCAGAATTCTTGCCAGTGAATATAAATGTCTCCTATTGAGGCCATATAGCTGCTGAGTTTCACAGTACACTCTATAGTGAATCAGTATCTTAGAAACACTACACTCAAATGGTTTCAAGAATAGTATGGACAGTCATTTCATACTAAGTCAGACAAAGGATGTAAAACAGACTTTTTAAATTAATAAGTAAATATACATGCAATATAAAGTATGTTTATTTTTTTCACCATTTTAAACAATGAAGAATCAATTATATTTATTTGATAGACATAATCAAACCCTAATTACAAGTTTATAAACACAAGTAAACCATCTTAAAAACATTTTTCACAATCTATCATATCTACAAAGATCAATGCACAGAATTACTGTACTACAAATTACCAATTTGATGCACAAAACAGCTTGATGCACGAAGGTTGTTTAATTAATTACACAATTAAAATGTACCGTTGTTGAAATGCGGTTTTTAATTCTGCAAATATAGAAAAGTCGCCAGCCCAACATTTGCCTTTAAAAGCAGGGTATACATTGATGCCGCTACAGGAGCAGGTTCTAAAAAGATTCAGACGTTTGCTTCCCCTTTAAGTTTTCTGTACACATGTATCAAAGTCATGCACACCGAGATATTTGTTTTGTCCTCAATACTTGCAATAGAATGGAAACTACTGTATAAAACGATACCAGTACACTTACTATACAACAAGTTAAGGCAATATAATTAAGTTCCTGATATGCATCCATCCACCCAGCCATTCCTTTTAGGTTCACAAGGAGCTGGAGCCTGTCTCTGCTTAACTGAGGCCAGCTAGAAGACACCTTGCACCAGCCCGTGTAAGGAGGCTATAGACAGACACACAGACAGACAGACACACATTACATTCATTCACCTATGGGCAATTTGTAGTCTCTGATTAACCTAACCTGAAGTTTTAGGAGGTAGGAAGAAAACAGGGTAGCTATAGAAACCAACACAAATGTAGGGACACCATGCAAACTCCTACCAGACAGAATTAGAAAACCCCAGTCCTAGCACTGCACTTTCACATTACACTTGCCATTCTGAAATTACCTTGTCCCCTGCAACTAATGTGACAGTTGAGGTAACCACAGCTGTTTAGCTTTTATCATCATACACATTTAAATCAAAGGTCACCAGCTTTAAATATGGAATGCAGTAAACACATTCAATGTGTGGAAGTAATCAGAACGCTAAACTGCAGTGTGACTGGGATCTAACGCTAAGTTAGCGTGAACATCTGATATGGAATAACAGTTATTCCATTCTCCCTCCTTCACTTACATTGTCAAAAACCCAAGTTGCAAATCAGGAATAACATATTTCACATTCTGCAAAAAGGTAATTAAAATAAACATATCAATTAACCCCAGCAGAGCCTTTTGCACAGTGCAATAAAATACAAATAGAAAAATTCCTTTCAACATATACAAAGAAAATAGCTCCTCTGAGGAATGACCGGAAGAAATTCTAACTATTATTCGACAGGTACTACAGATTGCAATATGGACTATAAACGTCTGCCCAGATAAAGACATTAAAAAAAGGCAACAACCTCTTACCAAAACCAGTTGTTTCAGTTATTGACATTACAGTGCCCCATGGTGGTAAATATTGGAAATAGCTGAAGCCTGTAGAGAGCTTTTCACCGACTCTAGAAATACATTATTTGCAAGTGTAAAATCAAGGTAAACACTGCTAACCAAACCAACCAGATCAACTGCTCAGAAGAAGACAAGTGTGTAAATTGGGAAAATTAACACTTATTGTCCACTTCCCCAATCACAGCCCAAACACATATAAGCAATTCCAGAAATATCTCTCTAAAGAAAACCAAGATCAAAGAATCTGACTGCTGACTCCTACATCAGTACATAGTGCAAAATAGAAGTACTGCTCTCTTGACAGGTTGAATTCTCTCAAATAATGTATGAAAATATAAAACAAAATTGTACATATTGTATTATAAGAAATTACACTTAAAAAAAAGTTTCCATTGGCCATGGCATTCAATGCATTGAAAAATAATTACGTTGTAACATTAGTATGTATCAAAGCCTTTCAAAAATAAATCGTCAATAACATCCTTGCAGTGTCATGTATAGTGCAAATCAGTTAGCGTCTCGGTCCTTACGCTGGATTTCCACTGGGCGCATCTCTGTTCCGTCATGTCATTGATCCGTTTCAGCTCCGTCATCTGCACTGCATCCTGCCCCATCGGCAGCGTGTCAGAAGCCGAGTAGAGTTTCCATAGCAACAAGCAAAACCAAAATTCAGAGTTCTATCTGATTGGCCGTTGGTTGCTCTCAGAAGTGTCCTCTGTCAAAAATAGAACTGCCGCCTTTTTTTTGCGGAGCCCATCAGAGAGCCGCTCCTGGGACACTACTGGGATGCCCCTGAGACGCTTTGGTGGGTTACTTGAATTGGAAAAAGCTCTGTGATGGAGCCGGAATGCGACAGACGCGCCCGGTGGAAATTGGGGGTTAGAACCCTACTCTTTCACCACTTATTGTTTTTCCTATAAATTATAACAAAATCAATTAATTTTAAATTACATAAAAATAAACAAAATAAACGCTGTACCTGGTAATTATTGCATTTGTCACACTAAACTATTTGTGTTCCATTAATCTGGGCCTGCTATCAGACTTCAGACTTCTCTTCTGACCTTTTTCTTCGAAGCTGGGATTTGAGGCTCAACAATGTGGTCAGCCTTCTCTGCGTGAGGAGAAAAACAAAACAAGATGACCACCAATAAATAGATAGAAAAACATTTGAATCCTTTAAAAACTGCGCAAAGTAATAGGCATCCATTTCAGTGTGCTGCATGCCCTGGACACACTTAGTTGTATCAAGCTATTTTCCAATCATTGTGTTGCAGTATTGTGAACAGTAATAATAAAAAGGGTCAACTAAACCAGGATAAACTATTTACCAGGCATATTCAGTACACAGCTGCAGAGGATTTGACCAAAAACTTTACATACTTCACAGCAGCGCCCAGCTACAGAGTCATGGGACTTACTGTTAGAGGCTGGTTTTTTGAGAGCCTGCTTGATAGAGGACACAGCAGGTGGAAGATCTGCATGCTTGACCGTCTTATTGACCAGAGGCAATGGGGTCACGGTCTAAACCAAGACAACAACACATTTACTGACTCAGGGCTTAAAGGTATAGTCAAGCTAATGCAATCTACACTTTGTCAAATTCTCCAAATATCTCCTCGCATTCCGCTAGCTTATCGTTCTTTCTGCGCGATGAGAAGAATAATACTAATAATACGGTACTTCTACACAGCCCTGGAACTTGTAGTGGCGAACACCGCTCACAACAACAAAGCCGTTGTACTACACTTTGCTTCCCAATGCATTTCAATGTGTGAGGCGGTGCTGCAGAGGGATAATGTTCTGATTTGAGCTCAAAGTTAGCAAGCATTCTCGAAAATAGCTAACCCTGTCATTAAAGCCACTACATACAAGATTGTACTGTCGGGTATACAGTGAAAGACGCTGTAGCTTCTTAATCAAGATGTAATTATTACCTAGTAACTACCAATAACTTAATACACCGATAATACTTTTAAACCATACTGTAGTAGTGATGCCACAGCAGCAGATACACATATCAGGGGTTATCCTGTTGGGTAAATACCTAATTATTTCCATACTGATTAAGTATATACTTTCCTTCTATATTACACCGCAAGTTCTGATATTTACTATATAATTAACAGCCTGACATTTTTTAAATTCAGGTTTCAAATTAATGGACATCTCCGCATTCAAAAAATGTGCAAACTGAATTTGTCAACTTGCTTTAAACTGTTCTTGCCTGAGTTACAGAAGAAGACTCTTCTTCTGCAGTCTTCTTCTTCTTATTCTTCTTCTTCTTGGATTTGGCTGCCCCTTCAGCCGGATCCTCAGACTCCTTCACATCCTCTGGGACCTGGTGGAGAGCAACATCTATTAAATACAGCATGTATGCGTTTTGGACCATGTGTACAATATAAAGAAGATATACAAGTTGTGGTACTCCATTACAATTTAGCAACAGTTAGCAGTGCTTTTATCCAAAGCAATTTACACTAAACAAGGCAGGTAGTCACCTTGTTCAAGGCATGTCAGGAATTTCACCCAAAACCTTTTGGCTTTTAATTCAACCACCCTGACCATTAGCCTATGTTTCTGCTCCCAATGCGGGGGGTTGAGCTACATTTTGTTTGTCATTTAATATTTTTATATTGACATCTATGCCAGTTTTTGGGTGTGCAGAAAATAATCCCCTCATAGATCATTTATGATGGCAGCCTCGTGGAGAACCAGTGTTTTACAAGGGCGCGGTGGCTGTGAATGGTTTTCTCAATGAAGGTGCTGTGTCGGTGAGACCTTGTGGGGACCAGCATGGTCTTTGGGTGGAGGTACAGGAGTCACCAGCAGAGTAGGCTCCTCAAAGTTGCCCCAGTGCTCTGATGGGGCATTCCAGTCAGAGCTGGAGTCTACAGCTGGCACCCCATCTGAGACAAAAACACAAGCCTTCGTTAGTTACATACAGAACATCTATTTGATACATTCTCTATACTAATTAGGTTGCATCATTTTCAATTTCACCAAAACTGTAACTTGGACTCCAAGTTACAGGACTCTTTTGCCTGCATGTATCGAATACATACTTGCACCAGACCACTGCTCATCAACTTCAAGGTGGCTGTTCCACCGAAGGTCAATAGAATGGGATGTGGGCTCTAAAAGTAAAAAGGTTATATGAGAATTAGCATAAGAAGAGAACAGTGTAAATTGTCACAGATAAGAAAATTAAGCAACGCTGTGTTATAATGACTGTACGACCAATAGGCACCTGTAGGTTTCAGTCCTAGCATTGTGAAGGACACAGAAGTGAGGTCAGTCTTCACTCCTCCATCCAGACCGCTCCACGATGCTGGAAAAACACGAGACAAGACAGTGATTTTAAAAACTGCTCGGGAAAACATGCACGAAGTAGTCTCAGCCTCTTCTGTTCATTAGAACTTCACGTGCTTTAAGCGAATCGTGCTGAACGTCTGATATATAGGCCCCTGTAAGCATGTCAGCACTATTAGGGAGTGGGGACGTAGATTTTCATTGTGTTAGCATTGTCACTCACGAGACTGCATGTGTAATGCCGATATGACGCTAGCGCAGTGCTTAAATTACAAATGTAATTATTTGGTTAATGAGTTATGCAGTCGGTCGTTGTGCATGTCAATCAAAATAGCTCTGTCAAGTATGCTTCTGCTGTGACCCAGACTTTCCACCAAGTAAAAGGCAACCACATGGGAAGTGATGCAATTTCTAAACGCATTTGCTACACATGAGGAAAGGCAGAATGTATGTACTTTTACTATTTTACGCAGGTATTAGGGAGTATTCCACATCTGTATGAACGTGTGGCTTAAAGTGCAAGCCTATCAGGTCATAACTGGTTACCTTTTTTTTCCTGACGCCAGGGCTGGGGCTCCTGTTTGCCTCTTTGCTGTGTAAGCGCAGGCAGAAAGCCCCTCTTGTCTCCATCTGAAGTACTTGAGGCCCTAACGGAAACACACCCCCCGCTGTTGACGGAGGGCTCGTCCTTGTGGCCAGAGGGTGCTGAGGAAGCAGGCATCCACAACAAGCATGTTGTTTTGCCCGTGTGTTCAACTCCACAGAGAGAAAATCACTACCGTCAAACAACGGATGAACGTGTCCTACATTTACGCCAGTGGTTTAGCATCACAAATTAATACGGCTTAAATGTTATATTTCCGTTAGAGAACAATTACGTTTTTACATTCAATTATTAGATCATAACATAGTTATAATAATTGCAGTAAAGGTTCTGACATTACCCGGAATACTGCTTGCATGACCCTCTTTACTAGGTTTTGAATGATTTGATTCTGGAAAAATGGCGAAAAAGCAAAGAAATGTTTAAAGGATCTGTTAATCATTGTTAACTCAATTAATGTTAACTTACTTTTTGTTCTATCAAAATATAGATATAGATACTGCATGTTCTGTTACATACACCTTATAAACATGTTATAAACACACGCAACACCGGATCAAATAGATACGGCATGTTCTGTTACATACACCTTATAAACATGTTATAAACACACGCAACACCGGATCAAATAGATACTGCATGTTCTGTTACATACACCTTATAAACATGTTATAAACACACGCAACACCGGATCAAATCCCGCGACTACCTCTGCTCTTTCTGTTGTTGGTGGTTGCTGGGGTTACATGTGCCACTGAAGACGACTTGGGGACCGCTGTTCCTCCTGGGCTCCCAGAATCCTCCGGGGCCTTGTCCTTCCTACGCTGCTGCCTCTTCTCCCGGTTACTGACCTTGGTCTCCCATGCCCCTAACAGAAACAATGCATGTTTAGTTTACTGATTATTACTTAGTTGTACTTTGTTATCAATTGGATGGCTCATATTGGCCAGGTGCGATGACTGCAATATTAAATTAAATCTTTAATAGAATACTACTCAATACATATATCTTGGGCCTTCTACAAATTATTTTCTTATAATTCCTCCAGTCAAAAAAAAGAGCATTTTTGTACAAGGCTCCCTCAGACTGGAACACATTACCTTTAAATAGACAATCTTTATAGACAATCATGTTTGTTTCACTAAGTGGTAGGGTGCCCCGTATTGAATTGTGTTTTGTTGTTCTTATATAGTTTTAGTGCATGTGACTTTTATGCTGTTTTTTTGTGTGTGTAAAATATGTCATCTTGAAAATGAGATGATGCATCTCAAAGAGTTTATCCTATTAAACAACGTGTACAACAATTTCAGGCTTAAGGAAGACATTTATTAGCCTCATTCTTACCATCATCAGGTTCCTTTCCATCAGAAGTAGCCGCACTCGGTGTTGGCTTCACTTCTGCCTTGACTCGATGTTTTGTCTTCTTCACATGCACTGGTGCTCGTTCTGTCTGCACCTTGATTTAAAAGGTCACAAGTGATGTCATTACCCACCATATAGTCTTGGTGACCAAGACAGAAACATAGATGTTGATACAACAGATGCACAGACTCACCTTCTCAGTTACTGTCTCCTGGAATTCTTCTGAAACCGTAGCACTGACTTTCACTTTCTCTTGAGCAATAGACACTGTGCGTCCATTAGGCTGAGATTTCTAATAGGAGAAAGAATAAAAGCAAGTCGTGTCTTTTTAACAGATTCTTGCCTTATTCTTGGTCATGAATATTGCAAAATATACGCTGTTATGCCTAGATGTTCAACTCATTCTACAACACCCGGGTTTAAAAAACATCACCAGCTGCCATTGAAAATGCATTGCCGAAATTACGCCCCCTTGCCAATATTAATACTCTGCCCACAACCACAACACGGAAGTTTAGTTGAATGACGTGTACTACTGATAATTACTTTTCACAACTAACACGGCGAAGTAAAGAGAATAATACACGCATAATCTATTTATTACAGAGATAAACACATGCACACACACATTGTATATTGCAATTACACATGTATTGTACAGTACAATAAATATATTGAATTACTGATTTCTCACTAGATTAAATATAATTCTGGCGGGGATACACTTTACACACAGCTGTCGTTTGCCATCATACAACACAAAGCTAACAGTGCTAATATTCCTTTAAACCTGTGCTATGTATAAACACACTGGTATATAAATAATGTATACGGGTTTTAATTTACGTACATTTACATTTGAGCTCAAAGTCTTTATGGCTATATCCTACCTTTTCAATAGATTTCTTTCTGTTCTTCTTCTGCTCTTCTGGTTTGGTAGTCTTATCGAAGCTGGCCTTGACTGTCTCAACACCGGACCGAGGAACAGAGGATCCCCGTTTTTTCCCACTACAGAGTGCGGCCCAGGACACAACAAGCATCAGCAGTAGAGCCACCACTGCCGTGGACAGTATGACCCATGTCGGATACAGTTCGGGTTTCAGACCAAAATCAACCCCAAACTGAGCACTGATGTATCCTTGTCCGGAAGTCAGCAGCTGCTTCATATGGCTAGACAAGATTTCGGCCTTTTCCAACGCTAGAGCTCTAAGGTCCACTGCCATCTTTTCAAAATGCATAACACTGTTATTTAACACTATACTGCCAGTGGATCAGATTCACTGGATGCCAGTGCCACACTGCCAACTACCGTATGATACCAGGAGGAGTGGCCAATCTGGGTAAATCACTGTACCGAATAGAAACAGTTTTAAAAGAGAAAATATTACACGTCAAAATAAAAACATGTTTTTGGTGTATTAAGATATTTTAAATTAACGTAGGCCCAAAATTACAAATGTTAATTTAAATACTAGGGGGAAAAACACAAGTGCAGGATCATTTCAGTATATTTATTATAAAACATTATTTCAATTAACAATTCAATTCAACTCGATCATGTTTGTCTACCAATCTTTTCACAAATAACGTAGGCCAGGATATCTGCAAACAGGTTGTTTTAACAGCAGTATACATTTGCTTTATAATACTGAAATATTTGGATATGTAATATATAATATATATATATATATTTTTTTTTTAAAAAACACTGCGAAAAAAAAAAAAAAAATAAAATAACTAAAAATCTCAAAAGTCTGCATCGAGTGTGAATTCACCATTCATCATGCCCGGCATTACACCAAATCTCTGGTACTCTGCAACTCGCTTCTCAAAAAAGTTGGTTTTACCCTCTAATGAAATGGACTCCATGAAGTCAAATGGGTTTTCAGCTTCGTAAACCTTGAAATATAAAAAGAGTTAGTTCATTATTTTATTAAAAATTCATATTTAATTTTTTTATACAATTACAAACCATGAAAAGATTGTTAACAACTGTTGGAAACTATTGTTTGGTTAAATTTAGACATTACATTTTGAACATGTTAAATCCAATATATACTGTATGTATATATTCCACACAGCAAGTCAGAAGATTAAAAATCACTAAATATATATGTATATATATTTTTTAAATAACCTTTTCCAGCCCAAGGTCGCTGAGTAGCCGGTCAGCAATAAACTCAATATATTGCTTCATCAGAGAACAATTTATTCCAATGAGATCCACTGGCAATGCCTCTGTCAGAAACTCCTGTGAGAAGAGTAAACATGACACATTTAATGTTTTTGAGTAAGGGTCTATAAATATTAGGAACACAGACAGTGTTTAAAACATCAGTTTCCTGATATATTGTCCTACTGTATGAATAACATTAACTGCAGTCTGAAATTTGGTAAAAAACAATCTTTTAAATACAGGCATGAGGTCCTATGGGTTAAAGCAGATTACTTTAACATCCGTCTGACCTGTTCGATGCTAACAGCTTTGGTAATGATGTCCTTTACTCTGTCTTTTGATGGTTTCTTCACCAAATGGCTGTACAGCAAGCAGGCAAAGTTACAGTGCAGGCCCTGGTGAATGCAGGAATACATGTTAATGCACAATATACCAATAGCATGCACATGCAGGTTACGTAAGAGGGGCACAACACCTATCCATCCAAAAATCATTATATATCCCTGGGATGTAAAAATAAGGTGTCAGATAAAAATAAAGAAGGTACCCTTCTTACCCTCTAATTATAGTCTCAGCCTCATACGTCCATTACCACTACGTTAAATAAGCAACCCTTGCTGAACGTCTGATACAAATAACCCTGTAAGCTCGACAACACTATCAAGAAGTGGGGTAGAAGATTTTCATTGGCTTCTAGCATGGTCTTTAAGGTCTATACATAATTCTGGTAAGGTGCTAATGCAGTGCTTTATTTACTAAACTGCTAAATACAATTACACATTTCATATATTTTAAGCATTCCTCTGTATATGTTTAACATCCGACTTGGGCAATTAGCCATGGTTGTTGTACATGTCAATCAAAATACCACTTCTGTCAGTGCTGTGTCCCAGACTATGCTAATAAAGGCTGGCTCTGCGAGACTATGCTAATTATAATGACATTATGGGGAAAACCTTTTCTTATGTACATACATTTCTCATTATTATGCTAAACTGATAACAGGGTAATAAACATAATCTACTGTAGCCTATGTATGTATATTTGCAGCCAACACAATGTTAATGTAACCTCATCTCTGCTGATCAGCTCATTGGAGTAGGTTAGTCCAGGCATCAGACCCCGTTTCTTTAACCAATAGATGGCTGCGAATGAGCCAGAGAAGAAGATTCCTTCCACTGCTGCAAATGCCACAATTCGTTCTCCTAAAAATATACAAAAAAAAAGAAACAAAAGTTTTATTCTAATGATCACCATTAAATCAGAAGGGGACATTTACATAAAAACTGCCTTGCTGCATTCAGATTATATACACAATGCAAAACATTATAATACTTAAGGTATATGTTTTTATACTAACCAAAAGTGGATTTGGTGTCATTTACCCAGTGGAGTGCCCAATCTGCTTTTTGTTTCACACATGGCATGGTCTGAATGGCATTAAATAAATAATCCCTACAAAATTGGATAGAGAATACATGTATAAAACATAGCCATTATTAACACAAACAATGAGTTTGTTTTTTTGTTCAAGATATAGCCACATCAAAGTATGGAGTATAGGCGTAGCTAGGAATATAACTGAAATTGATATAGTGGTGTTATGAACAGGTGCATGCTTTCTTTGTCTTAAGTTTTCACCCGGAAGTGTGAAATGTGGTTGCACAGGTGTCATGTGGGCTGATATAGACTGTTACTTTATTCTTATTAATAACATATTACTGAATTATTGTTAATTTACTAATTTTACAGCTAATTCTGAAGCACTACAGCTCACTACAGCAAAGCGACCAATAGTCTTCTCGTATTAGGCAGTGCTTCACATGTGAATCTTAATTCAAATGTATGCTTTATGCAGGAAAACTGGGAAAACGTAAGATATGTGTTCAAAGATGTCAGACATTTTTCTATCTACTTGAATTTTTGTTACACTCAAGGCCATACCATCACAAATAATCACCAGTTTAAATGAACAGGCATACCTTTCCTTCAGGTCTCTAATGTAAGTATTGATAAGCATGCTGTACATCTCCGAATGGACATTTTCTATGAGAATCTGGAAACCATAGAACGAGCGTGCTTCAGGGACCTGCACCTCCTGGCTGAACCTTTGCACCTGTAGGCCAATGCAAATACAAAACAGCTAAGATCAAAACACTTTTTTTGTTTTAAAGTGTGTGTCAAGCGACAACACCTTTCTACTAAATAAAACCAGTGGGCTAAGATAAATAGACATGACAACCAGACAGAGGTCATGTAATGAACACAAGCATTAAAGATTAAACTACAGAACGACTGTGGCTGAATGTGTCAAAGATTAATTCATATACCGTAGGCTGCTGATAAGCTCAATTAACTTTAGTCGATGACCTCTGGCTTTATTTATAAATGTTTCTCTCTCTTTCAGTCTTTTTAAGCGGGACCAGCTGATGAAAGCACCAGATCTCCTTCAACTCCAACAACCACTCATTTGTTTTGTCTCTCACCAGGTTTTCATTGACGATACCATCGCTGGCAGCAAAGAAAGCTAAGACATGGGAGATGAAGTGTTTCTCATCTGCCTTTAGTCTATCCCAATGGGCCAAGTCCTTGGACAGGTCCACCTGTAGGTAGCAATTTCACATTTTTTTATCACCATGCATCTTGTAGTTTTACCTTCTTTTTAAAAAATGAATTTTAGGAGTTATCAAATGAGTAAAAAGTTTGGTTTCTACAAGATAGGCAACATTTTTTAGTGGCTTAGTCTGTACTCATTGCAGCTTCATCAGGTAGGCTAAACCAAAGACATTATAAAGGCTAAACGGATATGGCATATGCAACTGTGTATTATACGTAAATGTAGTTTTTGAATGACAATAAAGTGCTATTCTCTATTCCAAATAGTTAAACGTTGTGTAATTGTATTTGAAAGCCTTTTACGTTTTGCTGAAATTCCCACATCAAGGGACTTTTCATTAAAGCTGATAAAAACCAGTTAAAATACATGTTAGATTATTTGATTAAATATGCAAATAAAGCTAGTAAAACCCACCTCTTCTACTGTCCAGAAAGAGGCTTGTGCTTGTTTGTACATCTTCCATATATCAGGGTATTGAATGGGAAAGATGACAAAACGTCTTGGGTTCACTTTGAGCAAAGGTTCATTTTCTGTGTCTTTATCTGGATCATTATGGCCATTCTACAAAGGAGTCCAAGCCAAAATGTACATAATCAAATGATCAGTTTAGCAACATGTTGCATTGTACATGCAGTTTAGCATATTGCAGCCAGCCTGTACCCCGATCGCCTAAATATATAGGCTACTGTACCTTTAATTCTATGGGCTACTGTACCTTTAATTCTAAGGCAAAAATAGACATTAGTGCGCAAGTACCGTTGAAATGTGTATTTTAGTCAAAAATATAAAGGCCAATATCGTATTTACTGATTTACAAAGTAATTTTCAATTCAAAACCAAATGTGCTAACGTAATACAATAGGCCCAATTGAAATGCTATTTCACAACATGTTTCCCGATGTAGTTAGATAATCTGGTTTATCATACTACGTTTTCAAAGTTGACAGAACCACGACATATAAGTAAATTCATTCGCATTAACAGTAAGCTATTATTAACAGTGCAGACTTCTATTAACAGTGCAGACTTAAGCGAGGTTCATCTGAAGGCTACGTCAATGCTAGTCGTCGAATTAAGTCTGCTGTCTGCGTCCTCTAAAATGTATAAATCTTACCATTGCAGTATTACAGCAGGACGGTTGGTATGCATTCAGGTCTGTTCCATACGCCTGTTTACAGGCTTGTTACCAAAAGTATTTAAACGCCTTTTGCATCCAGACCGCAACATCAGATCACTTTAACACAAGAATCAACGTTAAGATGCAATACGGCTATTGCGCCACTATCGGTCCCTCACTGTTAATACATGTAAATACTAGAAAATAGAAAATGGTCACTTCAGACATAATTGTTTTTATTGGACCCTTGTTTTCACTTGTTATGAAACAAATCATAGTAGTAGTATCTGACAAAGAGGCACTAGTGTCAAATCCTCTCAGAAAAAGGTCAGGTTTATTGTAAACAGGAACTTGGCAAGAATGATGTCTTATTAAAATAAAACACCAACATTGAACAAATGGAAAGTTAATGTTATATCCCATAGCAAAAAGTCTGCACAGAGCATACAAGTCAGTAAACAGAGCTCTAGGCTCCAAAATTGTGTATCGACAACCGGAACATGTCGTTCGAGCAGCCCCATGAGCCATTTTGGTGCCGCAGCAGAAAGACTTGCTGAAAGCCCATTACTGGATCTTCATCTGCCTATTGGGAAGGGAAGAGAATGGAAGAGGGGGGGGGGGGTTATATTTTTGTCACTGACATAAGCATGTTCAACATTTCAGGTCATATTAGAGTAAAGGGGCTGAATAATTTAGCATTCCACACTTTTCAGTTTGTTTTAATTGTAAAAGAAATATGACAACTACAGTATCTCACAAAAGTGAGTACACTCCTCACATATTTGCAAATATGTGAGCATATCTTTTCATGTGACAACAATAAAGAAATGACACTTTTTTGCAATGTAAAATAGTGATTGTAGAACAGTGTAAATTTGCTGTTCCCTCAAAATAACAACACACAGCCATTAATGTCTAAACCGCTGGCAACAAAAGTGAGTACACCCCTA
>JAODOY010000003.1:2367400-2395597 GCA_025399855.1 Forbesichthys papilliferus | reverse complement strand
ATCTAGTGGTAGAGAGTCACATAGTTCCACTTTAGGTAAACATAGGCCGAGGACATCTAGTGGTAGAGAGTCACATAGTTCCACTTTAGGTAAACATAGGCCGAGGACATCTAGTGGTAGAGAGTCACATAAGGCCACTTTAGGTAAGTCCTAAAGTTAGTCCATGATCTAGTTCACAGACAGGTTGTATAGCAGGAACGAAAATTTTATCCAAAGAGATTTACATTGTGTACAATGCTAAGCACTAAGGAGCAGGTGGGGGTTAGGCATGAATGCTTGCTGGTAGGCTGGGCATTAAATCCAATAACTTTCATGCTGGGCGTCCACCACTCTAACCACTAGCCTATCGCGCCAATGTTGTTCACAAAGATGGAAGAACTTTGACAGGCTCCATTTCCAAATACTTGACATGTCATTTAGTATTTAAAAAAAATCAAAAAAAAGACAAGAACCGGTTTCACTCAGTCCAAACCACACTACACCATAGAAGCACGTAGACGCTATCTGGAAATGGCAGTAAATGGAGCTGCGCCAGTAACTTATTGGCAATAATGAAACCCATATTGTGTGTGTGTTGGAGAGAAATGCTGAGCCAGCAGAGCATTCCAGTCTGTGCTGACAGAGAGAAGCCATCCTACCGCTACTTAAACAGCTGCTGTGGGACGCCCGTCACACTTTCACAGGCACCTTGTACATGCGCACACACACGCACACACACACACACACACAGTTAAACACAGGCCATGTTTTTTTTGTGATGACAAACAGAGCTGAGGTGACTTGGTTTAAGGTTCAGAATGTTGGGGATTATAATATAAATAACACGTGTATGTCACAAACACAAAGAGAACAAAATATGAGACCAATGTCAGGTTAAAGGTAAAATCAGCTATTGCAAGCTAAATGTAAGCGAATACACTTTATCAAGTTTATCAATTCATCATCAATGAAGTATTTCCTCACATTTTGCCATCTTTACGTTCTCTGCGCGTGATGAAAAAATAAATAAATTCAGATTTTTATATATTTTGTTACAACGCCCTCGCTCAGTTAACATAGTAACATAAACAAAGTGGTGAACGCCGCTCGACAAAGTCGTAGCACTACGCTTCGCTTCACAATGCATTTCAGCTCGTGAGGCTCCGCCGGAGGACCGCTGAGCGATACAGTTTTGATTTAAGCTTAAAGTTAGCAAGAATGCCTGACCCTGCCTTTAAAGCATGACTAAGCAGTATGGAACCTAACAACCACCGACTAAACAGTCAGACGATACTCTAAAGATCAGGTTAATATTCCACTTCCTGGACGTCTGCTAAAACATGCCCGTTCATTAAGGTGCTGGTCCAGTGGCCTTTATTTAGTCAACAAAGCGGACAGATCGTTGCCAAAGATGGAAGGCTGCTGTAGTCATTCATTTACCCCTGAGAGTCACAAGTGGGAGAAGAAGGCTGCATGGAATGCATTGGTTTGTGACCGCCACACTGGCGCACGTTTGGAGCGAAGGAGACTTGGCTGAGCGCCATGATAAGCTGATAAGCTCCATCCTTCCCTTTCTCGGGATGACAGGAAGTACAGGACACAGCAATGCATCATGTGACAGGAAATGAAAGGTCCCATGGTGAGCGCACTGGCTCCATTACTGCCATGGCAACAAGGATGAGTCACGCTTGCCCCCTCAGTTTGGGACACCTGCTTCATACAATGTTTGTGTCTGTGTGTGTGTGTCTATGTATGTGCGCAGAATGTGCCTACATGTTTGCATATGTGTTCTATTGAGTGTGCATGTGTGTACCCACTGGGTACACACATGCACTGGGTGCAGAGTATGAAATGAAACCAAGCACTATTTGAGGAACACTTCTATTGGACCATGTGTTACAATAAAACTTTAGAGTTGTAACTATAGCAGTGGTCAGGGGAATATTATTTTAATCATTTTGAGAAGATTTGCAGTCGAAACAACCAACTACTACTGTAGTCACAAGTGTGCTAAATGCTATAAATGTAAAACAAATGATGATTATTATAATTAATAAGATAAAAGCATTCAGGCCAGTGGTTCACTGCATAAGTATTTTACTGGAGTCTGGCCTGCTCCAGTAAAATACTTACCACTGCCCAAAATGCTTAACTGCCAGACAGAAATATAGTCTGGAAAATACCTCCTTTCAACTTTTGCTGCATTTATTATTTTTTTGTTAAACAATGCCTTTTTTGCCAAAGCCTTTTTGTTTCCTCAAAGTATAGGGCAGAGAGTATTCTTACTTTTTTTATGCACGGCGTGGCAGTTGTCTCGATTGAAACCAGACAAGGCATTTGCTACAGGGCTGCATTTCTGCCACAAGTGCAAGTCTCCCTGATGAGAACCACATTAGCAGGATCACTGCAGAGTCTCAGTACAGGTCATTGATACCTTGGTCTAAAATGGTCGTCACGTCACTTCCAATGGTTATTTGGCTTGAGATATTAATTACATTTACATGTTTTATCCATAAGTAGGATTTTGTCTTTCAATTCACATTCACCTAAATAAAAAAAATGTACTTTTTTGAACACATGAAAAATAATGCCTCCTCGGTAGCTTGGAATTTCTGTTGTTGTACGAGTCCAATTTGACTGTCAGTTAAAAATGTGTTGGTTTCATATGTTATGAATATATTTTGATGCCTTTTCCCATAACCTGTGTGTTTTTACATAGGTTTAAAAATATCAAAATTAATTTCGATATTGCAATTTTCATGATCAATATTGCAATATCCCATTTGATCATAATACCGTGCAGTACACCCCTAGTTCCTGTAGAGCAGTGCCAGTCACTAAGTGCCAAGTGCTCTGAGTTTCAAACCCAGACAATATTGTCTAAAGTTGTTTTCAACCACTAGGGTGGGCACAAAATGAGCAACATGCCTTTAAATAAAGGATTAGTATATAAATAAAATAATGACAGTAGTGATTATAGATGTGACCACTAGGGGAGCTAAACCTGCAGTGCACAGTGTGTATTCTAAAGACAGCCAAGGCTGTACAAACGCCTGGTAACAGTAGCCTGTGAAACACCCCAGGACACCTGAACCCAGGGACACTAGATGGAATCAGGACTACCGGTCTGCCTGTAGGTCTGGGGCCTGGGACTCCAGCCACACTAGCAAGGCAGCCACACCAGCCATTTCAGCGTTAAAGAGCTGTTCCACTGCTGCTCATTCCTAGGGGTTGGTAGACACTGGGTGGAGGAAAGCACCGGTTTACTGACGTGTCCCGTGTAAAGTCACGTGTGCATGTTTGAAATTCCTCCCCTCATCAACAGATGAGAATGTGGAAATGTATAAGCCGTCACCATTCTATATTTACAGATCTAACAGGAATTATGTTTGGACAAATCCCATCTCGTAAAAAGGTCAGTGAACACGTCGAAGAGGCACAGACAGCACCAGGTACCACACTTTGCTGGGCCACAAGAGAGTCCAGCCAAATGTGTGTGAGGCACATGGGCATTATGGCACAGAGACACTTTCCAATGGTAGCTTGTCCCAGTCAATCACACGACGCACGTTATTGACTCCTGAGCTAATCATAAGACAATGTGAACTGGATGATCTAAAGCCAAATAAGAATTAATTTACAAATCTTTAAAAAATATATATAAACCATGATTGACATGGAAAGATGGATAACACCAAAATGTGCTATATTGTAGATGGTCATTGTATATTAAGAGCATATAAACACGCACACACACATGCGCAGCTGTTAGCATTTACCCACCAACATCAAGTTTCTTGAAACCAAAAAGTATTACCATCCCACCACAAATCCAACCAAAAGCTGGGCTAAATGCTGACACTGATGGAAAAAGCTTTAATTTACTTGAAGAACATGAAACATATATTCATGTAGGCATGACTATCAGTGACTGTAATATGAGAGCTCATACAAAGCTAGCTCAACATTTTTATTCACTTATTTTTCAGAATATGAACGGACGTGGGGAAGTTTTTTCCAAAAGTCTTCAAACCAAACTACAAATAATTAAATAGGACAACGTTTAAAAATGTTATCTTTATGAACCACAAACTTCAAAATCACCATGACAACGTGCTTCAGCACAAAAAGCTCATACATAACGGGGCGTGATTCCAGAACAAGTCATCTGAGCCAGCTTCAGGCCAAACCCCACAGAGGGTCAGAGGTGAAAACGGGGGCTGGTGGTGAATGACTGCTACACATTCCATTTGGCCTGTGCATGTGTCACAGTCAGGGAATGCAGGGGGTTGACGCAGTAAAGAGATACCACAGAACAGGTTGAACACTTTCACAAACATCCGCGACAGGTCTCAAGAATTTCAAACTGAATCCACTTGGTGTGTGTGTGTGTGTGTGTGTATGTATGTATAGTGCACAATAACTAAGTTATAGGAAAATATAGTGCCAATAAAAATAAAATTAGACGTGTTTGTGAGAATGCAGTTTGTAAACAAGTGCGCAAATGATAAAGCACTTGCTTTATTCCGTACATGAACTGCCATGCTAGATCGCAGCAGATGCCAGACATTTGCAATGCAACACATACAACGGCAGGGACACAAATACCTACTGTACCACACCGGCAGCAGCTGTCACGTAGCACAGGCCAAAGGTGACTGTTGACAGCTTATTTCAAGCAGCAACATAACGCGCATGAATGTATTACCAGTCCACCTATGGCATATGGCCTACCGTGATGACTCCATTAGTAAAATACAAACTAAACATAATGGGAAATTACAAACTAATAAAAAAGGTATGGGTTGAACATTTCAAAGTTGAAAGTGACATTTAGTTTAAATGTATCCTGTATCAGGTCAGCCTGTTCTTTCTATCCTAAGTAAGTTGTCCTAAGACCTATTCAGGTACAAAAACCCTGAGCTAGTGAGTCATCTTCCCTCTCAATGCCTCATGCTGCTCTTCAGGAAATTAAATTACAGAGAAAGGAGAAATAATCTTTGCTCAAACGAGGCCCACCTCCAGTTAACCTACATGATAAAGTCTTTCACCCTACTCAAATTCAGGAATTTAAAGTTTTATGTTTGCCCATTACAGCCTCGACACACTAAGGGTTAAACTCACTACTAGCACAACACAACCATAAACACAGACCAAAAAGATGAACAGTGCTTTGGTAATCTCAAAGCATTTGACGTTGTACGGTTGCCACTTGAGTAATACTTTTAATTCCTTGTCTGTAATCTCAAGTAATCAACATGCAATGAGAGTGCCTGTTAATATACATAGTCATTATTACACAGTATACAGCTAGAAAAACGAAGTGAACTCTGCAGGACAACATAAAAATGACCCAAAGTTTATGCATACCGTACAGAGTAACACCTTGGTTACAACACCATTGGAATGGCTTTACACAAACAAAATACATTCTAATGTTTGGATAGTTTGTTTGGTCTAGTTTTATGTGTGGGATATTTTTGGAACTACATGTTATGGAATGTTGTTGAATACTTTTGTTGGCTCGATGTCACCTTGACAAACAAAAGCTATAGTCAAAATAGAAAAGTCAAGGAAAGTGTTAAGTTGGCACACGCATACAGGAAAACTAATGTAAGTGAATATACATGTAGAACATCTCAGGGCTCACAGATGGAGGTGGCATTTTAATGTTTTAGAATGACCCCTCATACCTGTACCCTAGATCAGTAAGTGTCATACAAACAGCCCTGGCTGCGTAAATATGAACAGAAACCAAGTGGCAAACACCGCTCGCAACGAAGCCTTTGGCGTCGGAATTAAACGTGTGTGGCGAAGTGTCCGAGGGCGCTTGTTTTGATTTGAGCTCGAAGCAAGCGTTCAAGAATTACTTAAATTACTTTGATATTCCAGCATAAACCTGCGTTTTCCTCAGTAGAGATGCGCTTGTATCATTAACCCACTAACAACAAGAACTAAGGATGATCACTCGTTATATTCAGTTCTATCAAAAACCCCACATTCCTGCACTCAGTCTCCCAAACCCCCAACCCTCATCGTGGGTTTCCTTGGCCATGCGTGACCAAGTGCTTTGTGACAATGGAAACCATAATCACCAGAGAGAGTAGATAAAGTCCTAGTGAATAGAATAGACTCATACTGCCTTTTGCATTAGGTCACTGGCTGCTGTGGCAGTGGGCTCCATTACTTGGTGTGACACACACACACACACACACACACACACAACTCAGAAGCCCTTCTTCCAAAACCACCGGTATAAAGCACAGACTAGTGGACTAGAATGTAATGGAACAGCACATGAGAGAGGAAAACAATGCATAACAAAGCAATGTAGCCTTGTATAACAGCGTACAGTAAAAGGTATATGTCTATTAGTGCGTGTACACATTTGCATTTCTATTTGGATGCAATACACAATGACTTATTTTAGGGAAATTCTAAGAGCCATGAAGGTTTCTCTACATGTGGGAGTCAAAAATAGCAACATTTAACTTTATACGGCTTCATTTTATCGGCTGTTACATGCAAGTCGAGCAAGTTGGACAAGTCAAACAACCCAAAACAATCAGGTCTATCTCTAACTGCAATATACAAATTACACTAAGATAATAGTCAAAAAGTCCAGACTTAAAAAACATCTTTAAAAAGTCCCCATATCATTTGCGTCATTTTAAAATTTCCAGTTGAATCTTCCATGTCAGTTGATGTCACATTTTCTTTATTCATGCTTAAATCACACCCAAATCTTAATTTTTTCAATATAGGAATTTTGACAAAATGATACAGTACAGTAGATTACAGCCAGTCCAGCTCTTTCAGACAACTAATCCAACTTGACAACAAACATATTTAGCATTCTTGAAGGGTTGGTTGAGGGCAGGGTGGTGGTAATTAGAGAGGTCGAGGAGGAAGAAGAAGAAAAAAAAAAAGGCGTAGCTTGCGACAGCTGCGGTAAACGTCAGGAAATAGACTGGCCTGGCGACAGCACATGCAAGAGCTATGGTGTAGCATAGGAGCGTGGACGTAACACGCGTGAATGCATCTCAAGCGCAAGCTCACAAACGCATGCGTGACACTCTGGACGGCGCGCGTTTGAACGTCTGCAGACGTCTGTATGTGGCCTCTCACCGCCCAACTAGCATAGCCGCCTGCCCTCCCGACCCAGCAACCGCAAGGTCCCAGTATGCTGCCTAGCAACCTCTGCCTAGCTACACACAGACACACACATCTGGGACGAGTTAACTGTCGCTGCTGTTCTGCATCTCTCCGGTTATGCTTTGGCGTGGAGGGTGGAGAGAGTAAGCACAGTCAAAGTATAAATAGTCCCCTGCAGGTGTCAAGCGCCCACCCTACCTCCTCCATTTAACACAGGCTATTTCTGCTGAGGCGCATTCAAATTCGGTGAACCGAGGCGAACGCGAATTCCAAATGGTTAGATTTAAACTGTAACCCTTAGTCCAGCGTGCGTAAGTGTTCACAGAGAACTACCACCTTCAGACGGTGTGGGCGTTCGCTCGCAGCCAACTCTAAAAGTTAACGTAAAACCGAATATGTTTCGTGAACCTTCGCCTTTGTTTGCAAATTTCAAAGACACACCTCAGATTATATTAAAAAAAAGAAAGGAACCAAAAAGAGAGAGAAATTGAATATTGAATAATAAGTGTAGAGATTCAGGTAGTATTAATATGCCTGTGTCTTTACAAGAAAATAAACACAAAAAGGTGTGTGTGTGTGTTGGGAGAGATGCGGCACACAGACAGGTATGCGGCACACAGACAGGTATGCGGCACACAGACAGGTCTTGCATTCCCTTCACAGGCCTCTTCAAAGGGGAAAAGCTGGTGCGGGTGGGGGCTCATTCACCCCCCTCCCTTACAACGCATGCAGCTACTGCTGCTGGTTTTAATTCCAGACAGCCCCCCCCCACCCCCCCCCACCCCCACCCCACCCCAGCCTTTTTGCTATTGGTGTTGCCAACCCAGAGAGCACATGCTGCTTCACTTGAGCCCCTTCACTTCCATATGCCCCACAGGTACTTCAACATCTGCCTGGCTAGACACTGCAACCTGCGAGCCACGTTTCTGTGAGGAATCAGGTCCACATCAGTGTGTGGGTGATATTTTTTAAATATGCATTTCCACCAAGCGAAGATTGTATTATTTTGGAGAAAAAAAAATGACGTATACTCTTGTGCAGAGTATGTGTATACAGTATATATGCGCACACACACATAAATAAGGCAAGCCTTCTGTTCGGGTGCTAAGACTTGGACATGATATAAAGTGGAACCCATCTCTGTGGTCTTTGTAAGCAATACTGTATTAGATAACTTACAAACTTCAAAGTTGTCTATAATATTTAAATCCTTTGTTCCACTCTCACCTGACTCCCCTCTAAACTATTTTTATTCTGTTTATATTTTTCTAAATACTTTATATTCATTTGTACCTTTTTTTATCCATCCATCTTCATCCGCTTATGCGGAGTCGGGTCTTTAATAGTTTCTAAAATGTATACCTGTCTTAGTCAAATGTATTGTACAAAATACAGTATGTGTATGTATCTGCATGTGTGTATATATAGCCAGTATGTATATATCCTAATCAGATGTTTTTAATGTCCATTTGCCCATGTTCAATGTAAGATGTCCTTTAGTGTCACGAAAATAAAAAATAAAGATGGTTACTACTACTACTACTACTACATTAGAGCAGCTGGTTTCTGTATGCATTTCCTTTAACACCATAAATATCAAAACATCAAAGTGATTCTTGATATTGATCTTGGTTCTACAGATAAAAATGTCCCACTTCTCTCTACAGCTCATATTCAGCCTAAACAGAGCCATCCAGGAGATAACAGCATGTGATCAGCCTTACAAAGATGGTCTATTACACTCATTCATGGTCTGACACACAGGAATGCCACAGCCATCAAAAAACAAGCTGAATAAATCCAAGCTCAACTGGATGTACTTCACATAATAGGATAACAGCTTGTTGTCTCGAGAAAACCTCCCCTAGACTAATGGGAGAGGGCAATCCATTCTAGTACAGTTACGGATGAAACACTATTGACTATACATGATTAAAAAAATAATGTGAGAGATCCATCACCCTTTCAAAATCCCCTGGTGTGGTGACAGCAAACCCTTGTGGTTTCCTCTGAGGCAGAAGGTGTGTTAGAATTTGGATTCTAATTAATTTACACTGCATGTGTGTGCATAAGAAAATACAAATTTTCTTCACAACACAGAAGTAAGACATTCCAATTGTGTTGAATTAACCGATTATGGGCTGAGGAGTGTGTTTACAAGATATTATAAAGATCTGTCTCTATGTCAATGATATTTTGCCTTGCTGTAGCATGCATTACTGTACTGGTCCAGCTTTCTCCAATTCATCCATCAGATAACTTCCCTGACTTCCAGCCTTCCTAACTGACAGTGATCTGGACCAGGCTTGCCTTCTAATCTGCCCTCAGCGGTAGGTGACAGACAACAGCCTGCCCAAAAGGATTAGGCAACTCTCAGGATACCTTTGACCTTTTGACCATTTCTGAATTTCTGATAAGTTAAATAATGTTTCCCCATCTGGTTCAAGCCCAAAGTCCACAAAGATAATTATGATATTCATAAAAACAAACAAAAAGTAAAGTATAGTAAAGGCCGTGGATAATCTTAAACATCTCCTTAAGCATCAAAAAGGCACCATGTTGACAATGAATAACACCTTATTTGCCATACTTTCCTTGTTTGGATTTGAACTCAAGAAACCCAGCATATGAAGTGAATAAAAGAGCTCTGGGTTTTGAACTACCCAAGTCATACGTTAGCATGTTAAACCAGATGGTGCATTTCACCATCGTTTCTGCCTCTAATAGAATCACAGGACAGATGTACACATCCAATGTAAATGTTCACCATCTGTTTCACTACAGACTTATTTTTAACATAGCACTACAAGGCCGGACGCACGCACACACACACACACACACGGGCTTCACCTGTTCCCTGAATGCAATAGGATAACTCCTCTGCAGGCTGTGACAGGCCTTTTCACCTCAGCAAAAACCCTCCTATCCAGTTTCTAACAGGCAGCCACACGCCATGACGGAACACTTCCCGTTTGTATGTGTATGTTGACACAGATCCTGAGTTGCCCCTCTCCCGTTTCTGCTCCACATTCACACAACAGATTTTCAGCACACGAACGAACACACACGCACAAACACACACTCCACTTAAGCATTCATCATTATGTGCCAGCAGGTCTCCAGAACACAATTAATTTGAGGTTGAGAGTAAGCTCATCCTTCCACGGTCTCTCCTTCCTTAACTCCTCCACTCCCCCATGGTTTTCCTTCCCCTCTCTCTCATCCTGAACTGCTAAACTGCCGAGTCAGATGATTTAACAGACGACCCCCGCAAGTTAGTATGGGGAGTGACCGGCGTCTTCTCAGTGTGTGTTAGCCAATTATTTAACTTTCAGCATTTTCAGTGTTCCGGAGGTACCACTATTCCTATTAGATCAGGGATTCCCAAACTTTTCAACGTAAAAACTATATTTTTTGCCTAAAGCTACAGTATATTTTCCACACACATAATTCATTCTAAAATATTGGATATTAAGCCCCAAGAGAATCTGGTGCGTCGGTGGCAGAAGACGTTTCTCCCCATATTCTGTACTTTTGCACATGTAGTTTGTCCAAATCTCTGTCAACCCCTGTTGAGGTGACCCGTCATACAAACATGAAAGAAAACACCCCCTTCTGAATGAGACAAGCAAGAGGGACAAACACAAAAACATGCTAAAATCACGCTATAAGTCACCAAACATTAACTCACATTTGTACTAGGCTGGCTTTCACAGCAATGCATTATCAGATTGCCTGACTGAATCAAAGTAAGAACAACAAACTGGTAAACACAATGAAGCTTTCACGTATATGAGAAGGACTTACTGGAGTACAAGCTGTAGGCAGAATTACTGCAGTGCACTCTCCAAAACAGAATTCTCCCTCGTCTATGCATGTTAAGGTACAAACCAAACATTAAAAAGCAAGGCAAGTTATTCTCAAGAACACTTGCTAACGTCGATCTCAAATTAAAACAACATCCCTCCTCACAGCGCCACCTCAAATATTGAAATGCATTGTGAAGCAAAGCGTAGTACTACTGCTTTGTTGTTGTGAGCGGTGTTCACCACTTTGTTTATGTTCCTTGTTACAGAGCCAGGGCTGCGTAGAAGTATTGGGTTATTGTTTTCAACATGCACAGAACGGTAAGATAGCAAAATGCGAGGAGGTATTTGGTGTATTTGAGCTGATTATACCTTTAATGAAAACACATTAAAAGGAAGACGCAACAGAGATGACATTAGAATATTCAGTTCATATATTTATATTCAGTTGTGGCCTAAGGTGCAAGTAAAAACTAAATCTAAGGAAAAAAACATGGTTGAGAGTAAATGCTGAGTGAGGGGGGACGAGAAATATAATTCATGTTAAATTGTAGCTCATCCTTAAATCAGAAAAAGAAGCTACATCTACAATGCCAACAAACACCGCCATGTCATTTTGTATACAGTACATTAGAACAAGCCTTTGTTGCTACCAGAGCACGGCTAACCTATAGTTAGCTGGAAGGCTCTCCGGTAAGCCTTAGCAGTGGTGAGTATGTTTGCTGTGGGTAAACTGTTGAGAAGCTAAAGTCCCTGCTCTGTAATTATGGGCTCTCAAAATGTCCTTATACTTTAGCTACCCAACACAGTTTTCATGGTTGAACTTGGTAATGCCAAAACATACATGTTGCTTCTAATTGAGACCAGAGATTGAAGTACATCAATTAGATAGAAAGTATAGTATTGTAATGGCTAGTAATTGCAATTTTAAATGGTAGCGGTTCTTAATTACATGTGAAAGATTGTATAAACAATATAGTATACAATCCATCTGATGTGAGGCCTATTACAGTACACTATACAGGTTGGGCGATATGATGCTAGCCTACACCTCTGAGTCTGTGACCAGCAGAAAAGGCTTGTATAAAGTTCATACAGTGGCACACTGAACGAGATTCCCAGTGCACATGTCCTTTTATCTTGATTGTCTATACAGCTGTGTGGGTGTAGGGGTATATAGATTTGGGTTTGTCTTTTGTTCTTTGTCTGTTATTGTTTTGCCGTCTGGCGACAGTGTCGTGTTTTTATGTTTTGGGCTGTGTGAACCCAGGGTTTTTATAAAAAAAAATTAATAAAATAAACGACAAGCGTGGTCTCGTTCTCCTGCAACTCCACATCTTTGTATTTCCTTCCATCTGCACTCGCCACCCTCGCCACGTTACACCAGGATTGTTTTTCTGTGATCAAAAGGTAAAGTCCTCTATTGCAAGCTGATTGTAAGATAATGCGCATTTTGTCAAATACACCAAATATCTCCTCGCACTTCACTCACGTACCGTTCTGTGCGTGTTCAAAACATAATCCGATACTTCTACACAGCCCTGGCTCCGTAAATATAAAAATGAACAAAGTGGTGAACACCGCTCCAAACAAAGCCGTAGTACTACGCTTTGCTTCACAATCCATTTCTGTTTTGATTGAGTTTAAAGTTAGCAAGAATGACTGACCATGCCTTTAAGTGACAGCAGACCGCATGTAAACATGCATAATAGGCATTCACAATTTCAGTTCAATTTAAACACTATATTGTGAGATAAAGTTACATGATAGAAGGTTGCAACCATATCACTCCCCCTTAATCCTAAACTAAAATTACAACCAACTCAGAGAACAGTTTAAAGTTACATCTTCAAAGCACACAATAGATCCTTTGTGCAAGATATAGCTTGCTACCATTTGCATATTATGAAGTGCAAGCTTCATTAAACGGATGCCCACACAAGGGACAATCCACACAATCCTGAGGAATCACATGCAAGGAAACACAAATTGAACATAAAAACACACACAAAGCATGCCTGGCCTTGTCCTCCAGTAGAACGGTACTGTAATTAGGCAGGAACTAGAGAGAGCAGTCTCACAGCAGGCTGTCTCTCTGCAAACCAGCAGCTCCTCCCTCAAAAACCCACTAACAGGCAGCTCCATGCTCTCTTTAACCCAATGTTCACTCCCTGTTACTTAACTTGGTTGAGCGGTTTGGTCTCAATGTGGTGTGGGAATTTTCCCCATCACATCTTCAACTTGCAATTTAGTGAACGACTGGGCCAAAAACTAAAACGACAAAGACTAACTGACATTAGAGAAATGCATTTGTGGTGCATGAGAGCTTCACCCTGAGCGATCAACATCTGTCGCAAGGAACCAAGTAGGACTCAAAATCCCATGGAATTGGGCTGGAACCAGATCCCGTAAAGTGTTGCCTCCGGTAAGGAATAACTTATATAATATATAAGTAACTTATATAATAATTGGTGAGAAAAGAACACCCAAGACATTTTCACACAGAGACAAAAGAGTTGGAGAACGGGCAAAGGGATGAAGACCACACGTCAGCTCTCATCCCATGTTTGAGCTGTAAGCCCAAGAAAAGATGAGACTCAGTAAAGTGTTTTTAGTCTTCGTTTTCTCCACTTGAAGCTTCATTTTGCAGGAGTGGCCTGCTGGTGAAGGCGGTTTAGGAAGTCGTTTGTTTGTTCCCTGTGGACTGGCTATATTCATCGCATCCAACATGCAATTTCTGGGGCCTAAGTACGTGCTTATGCAGTTTGAGGAAAAGGGTCTATTTCAGTCCATTTCATTCATGCAACAATAGAAAATGCAATGTCGTTCCTGAGTAAAGTAAAAACTCTGTCTATTTTTCACCTGGACCTCAAACATTTGTTTGAGATCAAATCCACCAAAAGTAGACTTGGAAAGCCAGCCTTTGCTTACTTAAGGTATGAGACACAGCACTGACTAACTGCGTCAAGACCCGCCTACTTGACAAAAGAGGTATTTTGATTGACATGCATGTCAACCAACTACATAACTCAATGACTCAATGAAATTAGTAAATGAAGCACTGCACTTGCATCACACCGATTACAGATGCAAAAAAAAAATCGACAGTACCACTTCCTGAAAGTGCTGTGGAGCTTACTGCTAATGGATGGAAGAGGCTGAGACTACCAAAATTGCAGTTACTTTGTTAGCTGCTTTACTTTAAAATTAATAAAAAAGGTGACATCTGCTAAACTGCTATACAATATAGTTAATGGCTGATTTGAGATTTAGAAAACTGTTCTCACACACACACACACACACAATTATAAAAAATATTCAAATTTGATCAATCATGGAAAACGCATTAAACATGGTGTTTTATGCAACGTAGAACAGACTGAAATTAGGTCAACATCATAACATTTATGGTGACAAATTAATAGAGGAATAGCAGGTTCCTGACAGAGAAACACGTACACTGCAAAATTCATTCAGGAGGGATGGCGGGTTGGAGATGCAAAGTTCAAAGTTGGGTCATAAACTAAACGAGGAAGAGAAGATGAAAAAGCAAACAGATTTTCCAAAGACAGCAGCCCATACAAGTTTAATTAAGAGGCGGGCCCTCCCCTACTAAAGTTTGAGGTCACAGAACCTCAAACGGGATGAAAGTGTGCGTCGCGCATGAGAGGTTTGATCTGTGGATCAGAAATACAGCCCAACAGATTAACTAAAAGGAGGTGTCTCAAAGAATGTGTGTATGTGCAGCATATGTATAACGTGGAATGTGGCCAAGTGTGAGCTGGGCAAAAGGTACAGTTGTGTCATTTTACAGTAGTCACGTTTATTATAGACCAATACTGCCAGGCATTATTTAGTTTACTTTGAGACCTGACAATTACAAAATAGTCATGTGCCTTTATACCGTTAAAAGGGAGAACAAACTAACAAAAGAAAGAAAAAAAAAAAAACTGTTGCTTATTTGGCAATATCACCAAGCCCTAAATAGTGTTAACGCTCGCTCATGTTGCATGTTAGTTCTTGCCAGCCGCTGTGATTTACAGCCACATTCAAGCAGGTTGTAATGGCTTGCCAGTCAGACAGAGACACAAAAGAGACGCAGTTCCCGTCAGACACGGACAGTTATTCTCTATCGTCCTGGCAGACACCAGGCTGCTTCATCGCACTTTAACTACAACTGGCATTGTGTTGGACTCAGGGGTTGGGGCCACACACAGTCGTTTAATGGGAGCACACACATACACACACACACACACAGAGAAACTTTCTAACTAACACAGAAGGCTGTTCGCACATGTAAAGAAGTGTACACACTGACAATTTTTTGGAAGTTGAACACTAAACCTACATGCGACATGGTTAACATTAATCAGATGAAACAGACAAAATGTTCCATAATTGTCTGGAACGCCTTAATCTCTTGAGATAAGATGACTCACTCAATTATGAACGCAAAGAGATTCCGCTTGGCCTTTTATATAAGACGCAGGAAGAACGTCAGGTTTTAGCACTAGTTTGAAAGCACAGTTGGCTTACCATTATTAGTATTTTGTTCAATTAGCATACAAACATCTCTCTGCACGACTGAGATTGCCTTCTAGAATATTCCAGTGATTTCAGCTGACTCAGACTGAAATAACAGGACGATCGACGTGCCAGACCACAGAACAGAAGTGAACCTGCCCTGGCCTAGCATAACCCCTCCCCCCTCCCCTTCCAATCCATCCGCCACCTCCTCCTCCTCCTCCTCCTCTTTTCCCCTCTCAGTCTCCCTGGCAGCTCGACTTCCCGGTGTCGGCTGTGGTTTTCTACTAAATTCCTTTCAAAGCCGAATGAGACCGAGGTTTTACAGGAAAAGGCAAGGGCCCACGCCACCACCCGATACAACCATCTGAAGTACCATCCGAGACCCTCCAACAGACAAGTCACACTCCTGTCACCTTCAACACAGCGGGCTGAGAAAAGCAAAGCTAGTGTGTCTGCATGAGGGGTTTAGGGGTCGTGCAGGGGAGGGGGTGGGGGGCTATAGAAGGCAAAGAAACATATGGGTAGGGGGGGGGGGAAGGAACGGGTGGTTGGGCAGTTGGGCAGTTGTTTGACTTCTGATGAGCAGCAGCATGAACACTCTTCTATGCCTCAGTCTCAAACAAGCCGGTGCTTCGCATCACATCAGAGAACATGGTGCACGCTGGCTGCTACGGAAGTATACGCAATAGAGGTGCTGGACGGTACCCTGACATACCAGAGGAATCGTCCATTGGGGAGCCGTACATTGGAACTGTCTGTAAATGGCAGGTACTTTTAAAAAAAAAAAAAAAAAAAAAAAAAAAAAAAAAATAGGACTTTGCAATTGATTGGATGAACTATCTGGTCGTTTTCCCTGTCGGCAAACCTAAACCACGCCAGTATAGCTATCAACACAACACCGATTGGACAGTTCAGTCGCCGCTCGGACACATTCGCAATGATTCCAAAGCTTTCCAGACTGATTCTCACAGCGAAATAAGACTGAAGCTGGCGAGATCAGGATGGTCTCTGATCCAGCATAAGAGGCCACACTTTTATGCCTTTGTCTCAAACAAACCGGTGCTTCATCACAGAGATCAGAGAGCACACTGGCTGCTACAGAACAGAAGCATACGCAATAGGATGATCCAGCATAAGAGACCACACTTGCGCTCAAACACGTTTTGATGTTGTGAAATGGGACCTCGGTTATATATGTACAATAATCCTGGTCTACCGCAGAGCCTGTGTGGCCAAAAATAGACTATAGACCATATGAGGGAAGCTAAAGGACGCCCCCTTTCCACTCTGTATGCCTAGATGCGTTGTATCATCCAGTTGAAAAGTCTCCATAAGGTCAAAGAGAGAGAAGATAAAAAAAAAATAACTAAAAGCTTGTTCAAGTGCATGAATACATATATAATCTAATTTAATCTGCATTTTGTACCAGCAGACTAAAATCTGATTTCTGTGGTCAGGAAGATAGAAAAACAAGTGCTAATTACTGTGCTTGGCTAGGTCTCTCTTGTCTGCGTGGATCAAAAGCTCTGGGTCAGCGCTTTGTGAGCAAGCAGCTACAGTGGCTGAGCACCGCTAAGATGTCAACACATCTGTCACACAAACACACAGCCTCACGTCCATTAAGTGAAGAGTGCATGGCGGCCCAGGGCTCGGGCTTAATAGACAAGACAAGCGTGTCGATGCACTCAAGGATACTGCACTTACAGCGTTTTAGAAGCCCTCTGGCCACACACGTGCCATCAGTAAAACAGAGGTCTGCTTTGGCACACGAATGCAGAAAGACGCTCTGCAGAGCAGCGCTCAACATTGCCAGCTATTCCACATCACATAACTTCCACACTAGTCTAAGCTTATGCAAAAATACATTCACTGGCAATATTCAGATCTAATATCTCGTTACTAATACTCACATGATGAAATACAACAACAGTTATTAGGATATATTACAATTGCTAGATAGACGTACCTTAAAGGCGTGGTTAGAGTTTATTTTCCAGACGCTTGCTAACTTCGAGCTCAAATCAAAACAATATCCCTCTGCAGCCGCCGTCTCACATATTGAAACGCATTGTGAAGCAAAGCGTAGTATTATGGCATTGTTGTGAGCTGTGTTTATGTTCCTATTTACGGAGTCAGTGTCAGAACATTTTTTTAGAGAACGGTACGCTTGCGAAATGCGAAGAGATATTTGGTGAATTCGACAAGAAGTGTATTAACTTACAAATAGCTTGCAATATGCCTAGAAGAGCAGTAGATCTATCTCAGGAAGAGAAGGTCACAGCTAGTAAATAACCAAAGTTATGACAGTAAGCTTGCTGGCTGCAAGTAGTTGTGTGGTCTACCTCTCCTTTGTGGTAGTCAAAACATTAAATTGCATTCATTTCATTTGTGGCGATATGTGGCCTATGTCTCCCAGGCAAAGAGAGCAGTTGGGGTCCCAGGACTGTGTTCTCCAAGCATTAATACTGTAATAAAGATGTGGTAATGTGTAATGCTCAATTAATACAATATTCAAACAAGGGAAGCGTTCTACTACAGTATCTCTTTATACAATTGTATTATAAAACACAATTTGTCCCAACAGAACACCGTAATCTGAATGCGTGCCATTATTATTGCATTTGACAATTATCTTCACATTCTATAAACCAGATTACAGTCAACATTAAGAGGTCTCATTCAACAGATCAACTGTTATTTTATGCTATATTTGCTGCTATTAATAACCCAACCCAACTGGTGTGGCCAGTGGACCAAAATATACAGACATGACAGTTGAATTTGTCTAAAGATTAAAGAATGTGAAGAGCATTATCAGCATCCTATTTTAAATGAGTTTGCATAACGGGAATATACTACTTTAGATAAACATACCACGTTTTATACAAAGCACACGACAGTTGTCTATTCAGGATGAACATGGCAATTGTGTGCTGTGCGTGCACCTTGGTGCTTCCAAACCTGAAAATGTATTACAAGAATCAAAAGCACACACACACAAATGTATTTTGAATTCTAGTACCGTTGTGCCAGGTTACCATTATTTAACAGTGATATAAACACTCGTCAAGCTCCAGCGTTAATCATGGTTTTGTAAGCAAACGTGGATCAAGGAATTACACAAGGGAAGGCCCCCCTCAAAGTCAGGTAAACACGCCTCGCTAAAATAGCACGCACACACAGACACACAGATACAATGCTTTCAAGTTCAACTGAAAGGAGAGGATGTCAGGCCTCAGTGGGGGTGGGGGGGGCTCTTCCAGGTTCATTGGTCCATGCCAGAAAGTCATGAGCTACAGACATCTGAGGAAATATTAGCCTTCCAGCCCAGCAGAGCAAAGCATTGCTATTTTCCTGACATAAGACCATCAATAGTCTTTTCTCGCATGCACGCACCCACAGTCTACGGTCCAGATTCCTGTCTCTCATCTACCTGGGACACTTGAAGCCAGTTACTATTCAGTCGGTGTACACATTTACATACATGGGATTTCTTCATTTCCGACAAATACAGGCTCTATGGGTCGGAGTTACAGTTTCTCACCAGTGTTTGTTCAGTGCATGTTTGCACACGTGCATATGGTATGAAGGCAAGTCCAGTCTGGCGGTGTACTTCTGCAGCGAGAATGCCCCCACTGTGGCAGAGGAGTGCGTCAGTGTCTCCAAGCCATGCCTTCATCCTAGGTGGTCTGCCAAGCGGGAATGAGGCATGGCAGCCCAGTGACAGCCCCAACAATCACTCACTGAAGACCAGATAGCTGCTCGACTAGTAACTGCCTGGCACAGTCCAGAACAAGGGCCGCGCACGCACACACGCACGCACAGACATGAGGTGCAGGCTGGTTCAAACACAAAAGGCATTGTCTCACCAACAACAACACACGCCAGTGGGGCTTATGACAGTCAGCCAGAGTCACAGCAAGTGCACATTACCCTTTGCCACGTCCATCCAACCACCTCAACGATAAGAGCCCTGCCTCACCAGAGTGAGCCAACAAAGCCAAATCACGTAGACATTAAAATCACTACTTCAAAATTAATCTTTCACTAAACAGGAAAGAACATGCAGCCATGTGGATTTGTAAAACATTTGACGTGAAAACGTTACCAAGCATGAACGTGCATGAGCCTATCGGCCCTTTTCCATTGCATGTGCAGGCTCTGCACGGCACATCTCGAGACAGTCAGCCCAGTGTGGTTGAACGTTGCATTTCCATAACAACAGGCCTTCCCGCTTGAAGGCGTGTCTGGCGGATGCCGTGCTCATCTCGTCTCAATCATGTTTAAAAGTAGTGCCGTCTTTTAACGCACTTTAGGCTACTTTATTAGTGCGCTGTCTAACAGTGGGAGCGATTTGTCAACATGGATTGTCTGGCTGTTAGGCTATACTTTACTAACCATTGTAACATCCGTGGACAACTGGCGACCATGCCCGACTACACATTATAGTAGCCTATAGGCCCAGGGCAAAAACGCACTGCCTATATATCAGACATTGGTAATTTAAAATGATCATAGACTAAGAAAATGTGTAGCTATTTATATTTTATTAGTTGGGAATACACCTCATTGAGCTGGCAGCATGTGGGCGTGTCGGCAATATCTACAGTTTATGCAAAAGATATGAGAGTACAGAAAATAGTTAGCCTATATAACTGTCCAAATCTGAATTAGGTAATTACTTTGATATTAAAATGATCTGAAGAATCTCACGATTAAACGTGTAGGGTGTCTACTTTGATAAAAGTTTAAATCATTTTTATAAGCGGCAACGCCTATAATGTCAACAGCAACAGTAGGCCTACACACTCTTAAGCTTTGATGCAAGTAATTACACATCTTGTAATAGAGTTAATTGAGTTTGTCGATAAATCGTTTCAGCCCTGCTACTGCATTATCGCTACAACTTCAGCTTGTTTTTCTCGGCACTGCGTGAATGAAATGATAAAGCCCATGACGTCACAGCGGGGATAAGAGAGGAACATGTGATCTTAGAGTTCCAAACCAAAAACAAGAGTTTTTATAAAGTTAGCTTCAATTATAGGATGCAAATCGAGGAGTTTGCCTTTAAGATGAATCCATTTCTACATTAATCATTTATAATCCGACATGCAAAACTGTAACCAAAGCTTGCACAGAAATGACGGACCACTTACAAAAACTATTATTCTGAATTGTACACATCGTCTTGCTGTGCAAAAACCCACAAGCATGTTGCCTGATAAATGGCGACAATCCATTTGTATCTGCAATATGTTACAAGGTTACGGCACTGTGGCTATACATCTACTACTGAACTGTGCTAGTTAAATACACAACAGACATTCCAAAGAGGATTTGGGCATGAATGGACGTGAATGGTGACAGATTAATTTGTATGCTAGTGTGCTAGCTGCAGTAGCTGGCAGACAGTCAATGTCCACTCAAAGCTGGGATCAATGAGGCAGACATGAGAGGGGGCACAGGCAGAAAGACTATAGTCCCCATTTATAGTTTTTTGAAGCCGTCTTTGAACAGACACATGCGCTCACAAATTAATGCACACTTGCCACTGTGTGCACGCACGTACGCACACACACACAGTTCAGGAGTCTCTTTTCATGCAGATTCTTTGTCTTTCAGTAATGTCTGGTATGCAGGGTTTGCTCAATGACCTGATTTTCTATTGGGCTTGTAATGCCACCAGGGTCTGTGTGTGTGCATGTTTGCATGCCTGCAAGCCCTTCCCTTGGATAATACACAAGAATTAACCAGACAGACAGACGCAGACAAATCCAGCCAATAAAGAGTCTATCTCTCTATCTATCTATGAAATGGTCCGATTAGATTACAAGTATGTGGGACCAACTGACACTTTTAGATGGTTCCTTTGATATGCTACAGTGCAATGTTAGTTATTTTATATATTATTTAGCTAATACATTCACCAGTTTAGTCAATATGGGGTGCATGGGCAAATTTAGAGAGCATACAATCTTATCCCGTTAATCAACTTGGAATGGTAAATATAATAACTTCAGCAAAAACAAGATAGAGATGCTAGTTTAAACACCCATTTTTAAACAGTACACAATATTATTGTATAAAACAAACACTGTTCCCCCAGGGGTTAGCATACCTTGTCTCTGTATGAAGATTCTGAGCAGCGGGTGTGCTGTTGACACCGCTTTACAAAAGTTATCGTCGTTGTTGATTGGCAGCAGGTCACCATGGATGTCAGCGTAGCCAATCATCACCTCCATGTTGGCGATACGGTGAATGTGCATGATGAGCTTGTAGAACTCCTCAAACTTGCCGGGCTTGACACGGTCCACCGAGAACCGCCGGAACTCTGCTTCATACTGAGAAGAAAAATTACAAATCAGTGGACCTTTAGAGGGGACAGTCAATATGGCCACCAAACAGTAGGGATGGGAATCACGAGAGGCCCCACAATACGATATTATTGCTATTTTAAACGTATTGCAATATGTTACTTTTACCAATTTCCAATGATTTCCCCAAAAGAAAAAACATTGTCAACATCTGTTTGTTCATCTCATAAATTGTATTGCTGCAAAATGTGATTGTCAAGCCAAATAACTGACATGAGCATGTCATAAATATTGTATTCATCAAGTTAAATTCTCATGTGCAAATGTATACAATAAAAGATCGATACTTGGTGTCTGTGTTATCGATATAGTATTGACACGGGAAGTATCGATTTCCCCCCACCTCTACCAAACAGGAAAAGGAACCTGGGATGTCTGCTGGAGTCATCAACAAACATTCGCTTAATGATACAGAGTGTGGAACTATTATATTCTTGTGCTCTTGTAGATGATAATAAATAATAAATACATATATTTCTTCTAAACTTCTTGCAAATATTATGGAGACCTTGAAAGATGTAATTTTACAGAAAGCCAACACCACCAAGTTCTTCCATAGTTTCGTACAAACAAATGGGTCTTTTATAAGCAGCACAGCTTGCTTTCGTATTGACCTGGATATAAAAATCCCATAATTTCAAAAACACTTCAATAGCGTAAGCACCCTGCAGTTTGGCCAAGAAAAACAGCAGGAAATGGGAAGGATGGAGGCTCATTCAACAAAAGAACAATATAGGTAGATGACTAAGCAGTCTCTACGTGTTGAAAAGACAACAGCAGTCAATATCCCCCACCATTTACGCACCAGAAGACAGACTTGACAGAGTATCCCGGCTCTGGGCTACAGCAAGTCACTGGAATACCAAAGGTAGCAAAACTGTGCACCACCATGAGACCCCAAGACAGGTAGTTCAGATTAGAAGGAAGAGAGGGAAGGTGGAGAACATAAGAAAATTAGACGAGAAATAAAAACTAAAATAAAAACCTGCATTGCTCTGTAAACCACAACTGCAGCCCACGGCCAGCTCACCAATGGCAGAATCACAGACAGTAATTTGTTGAATGCATGCAGTTTATTACTGTAATTATCAGCTCAGAGGGAACAGTTGACAGTCAGGATACGATGTTTACAGGTTAACAAGAATGAGACCAAGGCTACATTAGTGTGATTAGGTGCACATGTAAATATAAGAAGTGTGAGGTGTGTTAGGAGAACAGAGGGATGGGTGAATGCCAGGTGGGTGTGTGTGTGGCTTGCCAGAAGCACAATCGTCTTTTCACACACAGTGTTTCCATGTGCGAGAGCAGGCACGTTGAGGATTGATCGCACTGAAAGAGCAGAGGACCTGCACTCACCAAATTAGACTAAACATGCAATTCCTGAAAGTAAACCTCAAGCAAAGTCTAAAGATTTAATTTATATAGCGGGCAAACTGGTTTTCAGAGGCACCCTTCAATAGGCAAAGGTGGTATTTGATAAGTGAAACTAAAGCTTGAAAATAAAATAATCAAAGCTTTAAAAGATAATTTAAAGATGAATTAATTAAGTTTATTTTCATAATGTGAATATTAGTTCACATTAGTTAATTAGTTGCATGGGCAACTAACTCTATCAACAACAACAACTCTGTGTGTACAATCTGCACAACGGGTTTTCAGACAAAAACTAGGCCCATAGCATGGGTATGAACAAGTCTCAACAAGGCACGATTAATCGCTGGCCTAATTTGGAAATACAAACCAGAATACATTCTGAATATTCCTAGCCTATCACAGTAAAGCTATATCAACAGGTTCAAACAAGTCTGAAGAAACCCTGCCAGCAGAGATCATTATCACTTTCATCACTTTATTCTACTGCTAAAATCAGATCTTTCTAACAACACACAGATTCATGGTGTTAAATACAAATTAGTTCAGTAAATGAAAGTTTAAATAGCTTGGGTTGTCAAACAACAGTGTTTTGAATGCAAACAGTGGAAGGGGGTTAAGGGGGGGTTATAGGATGTGGACTTATCTGTCCCCCACAACCACCACAATGACATACCCCCTTTCTGTCTCTGATAAGAGTTTTGAGTGAGTAAAACCAGTTCCGTGATGTTCTGCCAGACACATCTAGTGTTATCCCAGATGGGTTTATCACAGGAGCAGTTTCCTGCGAGAAAAACAAAACTCTTTCTGAAGAGACCCACACCAACTATAACTATGTATTTTGTCAGCATACTAGCATCTGTTAATATTCTACGCTAGCAATGTGTATAATTATTTTAAAGTAAATACATCATTTGTTAAGATTAAATTACAATAAAACAGTCAACCTCAACTTTGGTTAAGGTTGGAAAATTCCAAGTCCAATCAAACTACATATTTGTTAACCATCGTGAAAGAAAATGATGTCACGGTGTCAGCTCATTTGAGCTGTTCCTTAAAACAAAACTTTACAACAAAAAGGTGATATGATTAACCAACATGGCTACCATGTTTTTAATTGGATTAATGTTTAAACGTTCTTCTGAGACGTTCTTCCCACGCAATTCCTTGTTTTTGATTACCTCCCACAAGATGTGCCTGGCATCAGCAATCCTGACTTCTCCTAACCATATGAATGCTACATGAACCAGGCCTTCAAAGAACTGCAATGTTGTATTCTTTACATGTTTGCCAAAACGAGTGCACCTGTGTTTTTAAATCTTTATGCACAGGCATGTCAAAACATTCTCAGGACATACATGGATATATTAACATATACTGTTCCTTTTCACAATTGCAAGTGGGTTAGACCTGGACACATACAAGTGTCTGGCATATAACTTAAGTACAGCTAAACACTCACATAGTTCCCCTAGAAACAAATAATGTCCTTTAACATTATCACTATCACAAACAACTTAGCCTACATAGCCTTAATACTCACCCTAGTCATTCCCATTAACACCATCAACCATATCACCCATCCATGCCATCTCAGAAGCAGGGCAACCAAAACAAGCTAAATACTAACCTGACTTTGACAAAGAGTGCCATTTTTTGTCACGTCCATAGGGTAATAGCTGTGACTCACGTATCAGTGTATGAAAGAGAGAAACGCTTACCTAGGTTGTGAATTTCAACTGCGTGTGTATGTGTCATTTGCCAGAAATTAGGCTACATTACATTTTACTTCTAAAATAACTTTGCCTGCATGTGAAACAATTATGTATAATTTACAATCAAATCCAACATAACGCAATAGTGTATTACCTACAAATAATAAATAGTTTAACATTTCTAGAGGTTACTAGAGCCATCATTGGCCCAATTAATGCAGAGTTCCGACGCAAATTTTATGTCAAACTCTCACAGATGTGACATAGTAAAATGATAGTCTGTAGCATTGTTTGTAACACTATAGCAAAATATATTATAGCTGCCATTTCCTAGTACATTTGTTAGAATGTATTCTTTAGATATTTCAAAAGAAATAGTCCAAAGATAGAGTCGAGGCAATTCCTGAACCACTTCAATCCATTATCCCAAACTCATTAGAATTCGCATGATCAGTTCCCAGCCACGGCGGGAATTCAATTAATTTAATCGACTAACTAATGCAGACCTTACAATTTTGAGGAAAACTTATGCTACTCGATTTATACCAAGACAGGAAAACTCGACGATAAGTTGATATAAACAGAATCTGAACTACTGAGCTGCTATCGACTATAGCTTAGACTCGGCCCCGTTACTGGACGACCATGTGTTGTATTTCTTCTCAAGCACCGATAATGCTAATGCAAACTCGGTTCCGTCAATACTCACCTTGCTTTTAACCTCCACGGCATTACAATTCGCATATCGCAGAGGTTGCGATTTATTAAAACTCCGATTCATTTTCTCTCGTTGCAGAAAAAAAAAAGTTCAGCAGTTTTTGCCCACAGAATTGAGTCTTGGATCCAGTTTCAGCTCAATTTAAATCCTGTGTCCCGCACAGTTCTGACAGCAATGTGTCTTTATTTCTCGCCTGCTATTCTCTCTCCTCGTATGTTCCGTGTGCTCAGAAGTAGGTATTTAAATAGAAAAATAAGAGGCAAACACTTCACCGCCCGGGAGTAAGGGGAGTGATTTAAGTTTTGAAATGACATCACCCCATTCGTCTGCCCTCCTAAAAATGTGATTACGCATTTTGGTCCTCCGATGCGCCAGAGGACGCACCTCGTCCTACAACTATTATATTTAGAAAGCCATTGTACAGTGCGTCTACTCTACCTGTACCGTACCCTCTCATCAACGAGGACTTATGAATTCCACATTTAAGACGATTACACCATATATATATATATATATATATATATATATATAGGCCAATTAACACCCATGCTGTCCATGTGTCCTAAAATCTTAGCAATACACGACAAGAACAGGTGAAGCTTCATGTGGTATTTTTCTTCCAATGCTATTTTATTTTAAGGCCCAATTTAACCATACAAGATACAGTAGGCCTAATAGGCTAGAAGAAAATGTGAGTAACTGACGATCAATGACAGTAATACATATTGTAAACTGATTGGTGATACCAGTAAATACCATATACAAACGGTAAACATGATATTCTGAAAAGAAATATGGTTGCAGATGCATATTTCCAGTCTGTTTAGGAAAACAACGTTCTAGAAGGCATTTCTATTAAAGCCTTATAGGACTTTTTAAATTAATATGTTTGGACATTCAGAAACGCATAACCAAACACAAAGGCAGCACAAACATTTGATATAGGCCTACTACTAAGATTAAATCTTGCATACTGCATTTTGGAATACAATTGGAACATTGACTTTGTTCACAGGCATGTTCATGGCGCATAACAAAATATCACAGGCAGATACTTAATGTACCAAGTACGTGCCAACTATACATATGGACTTTTGCTTACTATCACATCTTTCTGTCTCACTAACATATGCCAGCTAATGACTACCTAACACATAACCTAGGAGCCCTGAAGAAATACACAATAATATTCATGTCTCACCCAGACCCAGCTGCAATATACTTTTCACTATTTCTTCTTGCAATTAGTTGATCAACCCAATAGGCCTAAAGTATTTCGTCCTTACTGTAAAATTAAAACATATTACATATGCTTGCTTAAATTATTCTAACAGCCTATTATGGCTTAATGGTCTCTGCTGTTACATTTTTGCAGTTTCGATGTTGAATTTTTACTTAACACATTCATGTGGACTTGCTATGATAAACAACTTAAAGGCTTGGAACGTGTAGGCTTGTGTTGCCCCCTTGTGGCTATGTATTGGCATTGTTCCCGTACCACAAGGATTATGCATTTTTATAGTTGGATCTAAAGAGTAGACCGTGACGTCTACATACACCCGTATCTCTCCACCTCTGGGTGAGAAAGCAAGTAGAGATAGGCGAGCTGCGTGTTGTGGAAAGCCATAATGTTCGTCTTAGCTAATGAAAACCTACCTTGCTATGTGCTTTAAAATATCACAATGATTTACACAATGGACACAAAAAATAGATGAACTTCTTTAAGATATAGACATGGCAGATATTATAGACAATAACGTAACGTAGCCAGAAAAGACTGAGGGTGTGCCTCTGAAAAACGTGGTGTGCCACATCGAACCATTAAATTCTTTGGTTATGTTAAACGTCAACGTTCATTATTTATGTATCAACTAAATAAAAAAATAGGCATACTGTACTGTCCTACAAATGTCACGTCATGTCAGCGAAGTTGCATGGTTCAAACACACCTGATTCAAATGAACGGGTCGTAATCAGGCTCCTAACAACCTTGAATCAGGTGTGTTGGAGCAGGGAGAGATCTAAAACATGCAGGGTGCGGCCCTCCAGGACCGGAGTTGAATAGCCCTGATCTACACCAACAGCATACCGCAAATTACAAAACTGAAACGTTATTGACAGTCTATCTGCAAGTTGACATAAAAGTAGTATCGTATTAACTGCTATAGGTGTCAAATTGACAGGTGTCGTGACTCATGCACATACATTTGTTATGGTTTATGGCATTTTATGGTTATATTCATACATTTTACTGGTACAAATTAATGGAACAATTATAATCTAGGACACAGAGCAGAAATAATACATAAACTACCTACCACTTACATAAAGGTAGGATTAGGCCTATAACGTGCAAAGTGCAAGCCAGTGTTTGATTAAAACAGACAATTCGTCTGTTTTGTTGACATGTAGTTCAACTTAAAAACAGCAGGTGTCACACTATACCCATCACATCACTATCACATATGAGGTAAACTTCAAATAAATCTATGTAAAATATTTGTTTACAAAGCAAGAATTTTCTACTGGTACAAATATAAAATATCAGTAAA
>JAODOY010000003.1:2348216-2367300 GCA_025399855.1 Forbesichthys papilliferus | reverse complement strand
CCCCCTTCCCTGACTGAGGGTATAGTTGCCTATGTGACTGGCTGCTGAAGATATGTTGAGGGACAAGCACTAGCTTTAGAGAGAGAGAGAGAGAGAGAGAGAGAGAGAGAGAGAGAGAGAGAGAGAGAGAGAGTAGGAGACAAGAGAAGACTCGACAGAGAGAGAGAGTGGTAGAGGGGGATAAATAGATAAATAGATAGGCGTAGAGAGGGAGAGAGACAGGGGAGAACAGGAAGGCCATTTCCTGAGAAGAATATTGATCTGCCCATCGCTGGCTCCCTCCTGGATTCAGACAGGCTTATGAGAAAGACATTGAGCAAAGGAAGGGCAGAAAATAGATGGATGGATGGAGAGAGAGAGACAGAGAGATAGTATCATCCATGGCGCCACGGCTAGGCCTATATCTGGTCGGCCTGGCCCGCTACACACAGCAGTGGCGAAAGGGAAAAGATTAATAATACACCATCAATGTAATCCCTCAAGTGGCCTGGCTCCCAAACACTCCCTGCGAACCACAAGTGCAACAGCAGCAGTAAAACACTTCACTCAGCAAGCGCAGGAGAGACAGCTTCTGGGAGAACCGTGGCACTCCAGTCCATTGCTATCAATCACAAGCTTTTAGGCCTGAATGAGAAAGCTGATAAAACTACACCAAAGTACATCTTAATTGATGCTTTCATATCCGTATCCCCATGGAGCACGGACAAAGTGAGCGAGCTCATCAAAAGGAAATTAACAAACCCAACAAGCCATCTTTCATCCCATGAGGCCGACCAAACAAAACAAATATCCTTGGACCAGCTGAGCGATCGCATTACTGCGCTTCCTGCTTACGCATTTATTTTTATTGATTCCTATGGGAAAGATAGAGAGGTGAGCGTTATGTACTATGTGCTGATAGTACAATACTGTCCCACCTGAATGTATCTAGCATCAGTAGGCCAATTTCATGCATTTGATACAGCTGTATCTTTGCAAAAACATAGTGTGGACTGTGTTTGCAATGGAAGTCAATGCAAGCAAAATTATATTGTTTTAGTAGTATAGTAGTATAGTACATATGGGACTCAATCACAAGCAAAAACACAAGAAAACCTTATCATTAAATATTCACATTCAAATTCTCAACTTAATCCTCCCAAACAAGCAAAGCAAAGTTGTTGCTGTTTTAATTTGAATATACTTTTCACAAACCTTCAGTGCTAAATTACTTTTTCTTAACCCCTCCCCTGATTAAGTGCTCATACCTTCAACCAGTTGTCTACCCCTCCCCGATATATAGGTGCTTTTATTGTCACATAGCAAACTTCTTTCTCTGCATTTAACCCATCCCTCACGGGAGCAGTGGGCAGCCACTGGGCAGCACCCAGGGACCAACTCCAGTCCCTGGTCAAACAGCACTGACTGGAGAGTGAACCTAACATGTTTTTAGATATTGTGGGGAACCAGAGCACGCTGGAGGAAAGCCACGCAGACACAGAGAGAACATGAAAACTCCACACAGAACAGCCGAGACAACTGGGGTTCAAACCTGAAACCTTCTTTCTGTGAGGCCACAGTGATATCCACTGGGCCACCGTGTTACATTTACATTTACAGCATTTGGCATTTGGCATTTGGTGTTACTCCATGTGCATAATACATACATCAACAGTGAACTGGGTCACTGTTATAAGGGTCACATTTGAGCTTCTGGGTAAGTTAACCTGACATACCAGAGGAATTGTTGTAACACGTCCATCTGGGGAGCTGTACATTGAAACTGTTTGTAAAATGGCAGGTATACTTTCAAACAAATTCTTGGCAGTTGATTGGATGAACTGTCTGGTCGTTTTCCAACCTAAACCACGCCCGTATAGCTATCAACACAACGTTGATTGCTTTAACTTTGTTGAGTTAGGCTACCTTAAACTATGTATGTAAGCATCCTTGCACAAGATACTGCTTGTAATAATTTATGATTGATTCTAAATAACTGTACTCATGTATGTTGCTTTGGATAAAAGCGTCCGCTAAATTACCTTTAAACATATTTGCTCTTTTATACTGTACTGTGAAATTGAATAATGATGAAAATAAGCACAAAAGATGAAGACGGCGGCACATAACATTACCTAACCAATTTAAAATTGTTTGTGTGTGTTGTTTTTCTTTGTGTTTTTTGTATATGGTATGAAGCATTCTCTAAAACAAGCTTCAAGCTTGTAAAACCAACCGAAAGCGAGTCCACTTCCACAGCATTGATTCAATACTGATCCTTACAGTATGACTACTTATATTAAAATAGTATGTTTAGACTGTGTTAGTGTCTAAGTGAATGTCAGCCCAAAGGGTCTAGTAATATAGTGTCCAGTTTAGGGTCTAGTTATGAGGTTAGAGTCTACTACAAATACAAATAAATCCCACTGCCATCGGCACACATGCTGCTTGCTTGTAAACAATTCATGAGGTCCCTCTCCATATTTCATGGGGCGGAAATGGATGTTTTATGTCAGGAGAGAGGAGAAGAGAGAGGGAACCGATAGGAAACAAGTGACTAAAAGGATACAGGGAAAACAGATACCTGGTTAACCTTTTTAATGCTAAACAGAATGCCATTTCAACACTGAAAGAAACAAACAAAATGAAAGAAAGAAAGAAAGAAGGAACGAAAGAAAGATAGAAAGAAAGAACGATTCGCTGAACCATCAGCTATAGCTAATGAAGAATCTCCATGGAGAGCTGGCCTCATAACTGACAAGACCTGGCTGCGTGTGTACAGTAATTGAAAGTAATGCTAATTAATATCATCGGTATGATCACCCTTCGTCATTACGGGGAGGGGTGTTCATGGCTTCTTCTGAAAGGAGAAACAAGGTGGAGTATGTTCAAAAGAAAGGAATCGCATTAACCTTTCAGCCTCCCTTATCTTGTGAAATATCTGGGAAGGATTTAGTCAAAGCGGGCGGGTTGTTATTAATTAAAAATGTGAGGGGGAAAAAAAACATTATTTTTTATTCCAGTGTTTTTCCTCTCCACCGGGCCATGAATTGATATTAAACCTGGATAAATTGGGTTTGATGTCTTGGATAACATCTTGGGATTAACAGACATCGGGTGCCTTGTGCACATTTTCAAACGATATATGCTAGGTGATTCAAGCATCACATTTGTGAGGCAAATAACATTATTCAAATGTGGGCGATAAGCAGTGGACTATAGCCAGGAATCAAGTCCCTACACCTTTTTGGTACCAGCTCTTTCACAATTACAGAAGCTGACTACTGTATGTCTCCAATAATGTCGCACTAGGATGACATTTATAATGACATAACATAATCTTTATGTAGATAATTAAATTGCCCATATGGGTTGATAAAGGATGACACTTAATGTGCATCCATTTTGATGATTTGAATAGGAAATAAATTAGATTTATAGCATTTTGATTTTAATGGAATCCGGCCTCATTTAATTCAGACCCATAAATCCATTGACCCATTAACACCAATGCTAGTGTATCGCTAGCAGTACAGCTGTTTGCGTGAAGAAGCCCAGAGTAAGAGACAGAATAGGCAACATTCACATTTGAACACAACAAATAACCTGGTTGTTGACCACGCACACAAAACAAGCAGCACAGAAAGAGTTATATTGTAAGTTCCCGCATAATCACGTGCTTTTCAATTGCAAATCAGACCAGTGCTGTGAATCCGAATAGATAATCAAGTAAGGTCGCTTCCAAAAACACGAGCCTCTCATTAAGCTAACTCCAGCCTATTAGCGTTGGGACATATGTAGCTAAATGACACCGAGCACCCAGGGGATATGCAAATAAGGGGGACCTCCCGCGTCACACCCTTGTTTTTTTATCATGCAAACTGTGTTGGTGTGATAGCGAGAGAGACAGTAGCCCAGCATGTTGAGTTGAATGGTCTCCTACCATGTGTGGGTTATCAAATACCTACCAGCATTCAACCTTGACCGCCTGATATCAGCAAGCAGTCTTCTGGCGAAACGTTAGGCCTACTTTACAGCGAGTAGCTTGCGTTACCAAGAGACTATATATTATCTTTCGCTATTGTATACATACTTGAACTGGACAGTTATTTAAAAGGAAAAACATTTCCAGATTGGCCCCTGCTGTGACTTCTTCCATTGTCTTTAATTCCTTCAATAATTACATATCGATGTGTAATTCTGTAATTTTGTAACAGTGACGGCTACATAGAGGAAACTAGCTCCGTTTGACACAACGAGTCTGTTCTCTTTTGGTTCCTCTTGTCTGTCGTCATGTGTTCCTCTCCCTCCGTGCTCTCTAACCGCCTTACGTACATCGACACCAACCCTCCTTGTTCCATTCACATAGCCGCTCTCTCCAGCAGACCACCCAGACGGTGTTCCCTGTGCCACAGCTGTTCCCCTGCTGTGGCTTGCGTTTGTGTTACTTTGTTTCTGCGTGGCTAAGGTTGGAGCCAGGACCCCCCCCCCCCCCTCCCCCACACCCTTACCACACTAACACAACTTGTTTTAGTTTTTTTTTTTTTCTGCCTTGCTCCATTTGCCCCCTTGTTTTCCCCCTCTTGCTGCCCCGTCCCCGCGTTTCTAAGGCTTTTGTGTCCAGTGCAGGTGTCCCGGGTGGGTGAAAAGGGGTCCGTGGGGGCCGTGGTCGGCTACCTTCAGTTTGTGTGTGTGCGTGTGCGTGTGTGGAGGGGGTGGGGGATGCGTATTCATCCAGCCAACCCCCACCTGTGGCAGGTCTTGACCCACATGAGTCAGCCAGTCACTGCTGTGCCACAGCACTATTGTGGTTGAGCTCTATTGAGGCCGTGTTCAAACAAGGAATCCGTCCACTCTGCAGAACTGCCTTGCTGCCTTGTGGCCGATTCACGCTCAGCTTCTCGTCCACGCCGGACCCTAGACTTCATTATGCATACTGAGGCGGGCTCAATGAAACGGAAACTAAACTGGACATACAGTGGAATTAATTAACCGATGGGAGAACGGCGATAATGTGAGATGTAGTCACTAAGCACTGGATAAGGAAATAACTGGAGAGGGTGGAGTGTTAGCATACATGTAGAGTTGCTCACTAGGTATATTTTATATTAATAATGTATGGTATGTTCAAGTCACCACACCTACGGCCAGACAGAAACACCATGGAAACGCAAAGCAGATATAAATGTTAATGCTTCATTTAAAGGCTCCATGTCATTCCTTTGTTCAGCTGTCATTGTGAATAGTTTTTGCTGGCGGTGCATTTTTATATAACATGATTGTTATACATTGTTAGCACGTTACTGTCATGATATATATTAGTGGGAGGCAAAGAATGCTGATTGGGTACAATCCAGAAATTATGTCACACCTGCGGCCAAATCTTGTTTTACACATTTATTTTTGGTTAAATGTAATGTTAGATTTCAAAATAAGTCTGTCACTCTTCAGGACCATTTAGAAAACAGCTGAAAATCACATTTTACAACAGGGAATCTTAACTTAAACTTTGTTATGCCTCAATACAACACTAACATCAACATAATAAACCTATCAAGACAAATCATGCTTGCCCACTTAACTTACATTTTTTAAGTTTTTATGTAACTGCTACTAGGGCAAGCCCTTTCAAAAAAATACTTGGCAGGTGATTGGACAAACCTGTGAACCAGCACAGCCTGTTATATTTACTTACAGTAGAAAAGTCGGGAAAAGAGTGAAAACATATTTTCCATTTTCTCTTTCTCATTTTCTTTTCAGACTATACATTTTTTTCATGCACATAATGCAGTTAGGTCAGGGAAGTCATCAAAGTGTAAAACCAAGGTATTTGTGAAGTTGGCAGGCAACGTCAAAAAAGCATATATGAAAATAAAAGTGACATTAAAGCACTGACTAACATAAAACTCGGTGACAGCACCGTCAAATAGACGGAGACAGAAAGATAAGACGTTTTTAGATTGCCAAGTTCAAATATCAAACGAGTCTGTTTGCACATTTGCATGCGGACTATGCCGTGCTGTCTGTTGCTAGGTGAGCTTTAGAGTGCTGCCTCACGACTGAAACACAACAACAGCCTCAGGGGCTGAGATAAAGGGATGTTATCCCTGGGCACTGAGGTGGAGACAGTTTTGCATCTATTGCCTCCAGATGGGTCAACTCAGGGCACAGAGGAAAAGCAAGCCCGATCACACGCCCTGAAGACAGCTTCACCTCAGAGCACCCAGGGGTGGGATGGGGGCACCAGCCTACACCCCTCTCTCCTTGATCGGCAGGCGTGTCGGGACGTGAACAGGCTCAGCAACAGCGCTGACGATGCCCGGGCTGTACGAGAAGGGCTTTACGTTAATCTGTCAAATCTGTCTGATGTTGTTGTTCTCATTAGTCAGCGGGAATCTGTCTTTGGACTCACCGGGACTTGTTTACTTGGCGTGTTCACCCAATCCTGGTTTCAGCTGGGGATTCCTCTTGCTCAAGGTGTCGAATTATCCTCGCTGGTTGACTAGGGGATTCACCAGTCCCTTCAGGAATACAGTTGGTGTGCTGTTGTGCACGTGTGTGTGTGCGTGCGTGCGTGCGTGTGTTAGAGAGAATTGTGTTTGTGCTTGCTCGTCCCTCCACAGAGAGGTAAGGAGGTAAGGCTCGGGGGCCTCATGTTAATGAGAGCAGTTACCAGGATTCAAATTTAAACTTGTCATTTAAAGCCACAATGACCCCCGACCCCACTATAGAACCACAACTTTTGTGTGTGTCTCTCTCTCTCTCTCTCTCTCTCTCTCTCTCTCTCTCTCTCCCTCTCTCTCTCTCTCTCGGTTGTATCCAGTACTCCCGGTGCACATATTACTTTTACAACTGATATGAAATTGAGAGATTTTTTTATACGAGCCAATTTTTGTTTAACTGCATCTTCATCCACCCATACGGCGTTTACGCCATTTCGTTGCTGTCTCGGGGTATTTTAGCTAGTTTACCCCACCTCTCCCTCTCTCCTGTGGAACAATAAACATCTTGTTATGAACTCTCTACATAATGCTGAGCTCAGAATAATAAAAGGAAAAGTGTGGTTTTTATACTGTCAGTAAAAGTCAATATACTGTGAGCCATTTGCCTTTTACATTAGCTTCAGATATTTGGCATTATTATACAGTATATCCCAATGCTAACATTGAACAGAACATTTACATTTATACAACCTGTAGACTATGGGAGACGGTTTTTTTCTCACAAAGTGTTCTGCTAATTCTCTTGAAGGATTTTAAAACATTTTATGAAACAGTAACACACATTAGACACAGGCATTATAGGGATGACATTGCTCTAATGTTGTGAATGTAATACTGTATATTTAGCCAGATTAAGTTTGAAGTGGTGTGGTAGAGACAGCATTATATGCATTGTGTTGTTTTGGTTGAAAACATAGCGAGCTATAACGTCTCGCACACTCTTGCTGAGTGCCTGAGTCGTGTAGTGTATAGTTAATGGCACAAAGGGGGGAAAACAAAACGTGTTTGTAACAATTATCTCAGCTTGTAGCAAAAAGATGACATGAGTCAATACATTTTGTGTTTCCTTCTTACTGCAGCCTAATAAACTTAGCTGCAGCTACGTTCCTGTCATGAACAGATGGGAACACATTCTCTTTCTTTCCTTTAAAGGGAAACTCTTTGTGTTTGTTTCTACAGTGTGTTGTATTTAAACATTAAATCTTTCACCATTCATTTGAAATGTGTTGTTTTTTGTACCCCCCTTCCCCCCCTCCACCTTCCCCCAAGATACCCAGTGCACTCTGTCCACCATCACACACACACACACGCACACACACACACACACACTCCCTCTCTCTTGGCTATCGAACATCAATCTAGCCAGCACCGTCTGCTAAGCCTCACTGGGCAATTAACCACATTGAGAGTGAAAGCTCTAATCAATTCCTGGCCTTCTCCAACACACACACACACACACACACACACACACACACACACACACACACACAGACCAATGGTAAAGGTCCTGGGGGCTCCTTCTGGCCAACCCCTTTTTTTGCCAGTTGCAGACCATCCCAAACAGACCAGCCCCTTTTTGAAACTGCTCCTACTTCACACACAATGACACACACACACACACACGCACACATGCACACGCACACACACACACGCACACACACACACGCACACACACACACCTCTGACTAGGGTTGGAGTCAAGTATCCACCATTGAGCAGCAGACCAGGGTGTGTTTGACAGGTAGTCGGGTTTGATAATGAGTCCAGCCTAGCAAATTACGCGTGTTGTGGCCCACTGGAGCACTGGCAACTGTGTTTTCAATCGACAAATAATTCTGGCGTCGTATGTCTACGGTGAATATGCACATGTTATTTGTTACAGCACAGTTTGCGTCTCTCTGAGACAATCAGACAGAAAGCATGTTTTAAATGTTCTGCCTGTTTTCATAGGCCTCGTGGTCATTTGGGATTCGCTTAGCCTGCTCTCAAATGCGCTTGATACTAGAAATTAATGTACGGTAAACTCATATTACCAATTCATAATGCACCTCGAACCAAAATGCCAATGATAATGTTCTGTAGCCTATATAGATTCCTCAATAGTATCTGACATTTGTGATAATACTCAATTTATTAAAGACAATCTCTCTGCAGTATGTAAAGCATGTCTTTAACCAAACCAAATTAATATTTCACCAGTGTGGACTCACATTGAAGTATGTTAACTATACTGCCAAGGGTTTTACTGATGGTCAATATAAGGCTCGATAAGACTTTTGCTCTACAAAAGGGAAATAAACACTATTTGTGAATATTTTTGTTTTAACAACTCACACATGAAATGGTGAAAATACACTTCTATATGTATTATTTATCTAACCATTCTTTTACTAAATGGCATTTGGCTAGATATGAACTGCAAGGAGTGCCTGTGTAGCCTTTCTCATCGATTCATGTGGGCCTAAATGTCAGCACAATTGGGCTACGGGACCCCGTTAACCCCTAAAGAGAGCACATGTTGATTGTGGCTAAAGCGGGATATTCATAGCCTTATCAAAACATATACAGCTGGGCCCTGTCACCGTCAAAGGACAAGTCATCTCCAACTAGAAGCCTAAAAGAATGGGAACTATATATACAGGTATATATATAATACAAACCTTAACCAATTTATAAGCAGGATAGGGGTTTCCACATTTGGTAGATTAAAGGTGCACGTAAGCAAGCAATGCTGGAATAAGTTTGTTAATATTTGAACTTAACGTCCAAACAAATACACCTCTCCCTTCATTTGCCCCTCAGAAATGCCACAATGTGCACACATTGTGATGCCCGGGATAGTGGGATGCTATGTTGGTTTTCCCATGTACAGAGAACGAGATATGAAAAACAGCAAGCAGGGTTTTTTGTTTGCGTTTTAGTCCAAAAACAGTATAGCGGTGAGTCTCTTCTTCAGTTGCATAAGAACGGACAAAAAGATTATAATATTTGAATGAATTTAACATTGAAATATTGCCATATTGAAATGCTGTACATTTGGAGAATTATGTCCTTATAAAGTATTTATCTGTTGATGCAGTATCCAAACTTTGAACAATCAGCAGATCTCCAACTGCCTCTTGTAACACATTTATGGATATATACAGTATATCCTCTTGTGGATCTTGTTCTTCTGCGTCCTTCTAATGGAGCAGTTCTTAGGATAAGATAAATATGTGGAACACACAGTGTCAACTTTATTTAATGTAATGTACATACAACCTCCATATAACTTCCATTATGATAATAAAGGGTCATTCTGCATGGTAAATGGCTTGTATCAACTCTGGCATTTTAACAAGTTATGGCTGGGGAGTGCAGGCACATACGGAAGGAGTCATGGAAACACAGGTAAGGATTGAAACAGGAGCGCTCATTCGGCATCTGCTGTAATAAACTGTACATGTTCAAAAACAGCAGCATGGAAGCACAGGATGCCATAAAATAACATGACCAAAACAGACGCAAGGCGCGAAACAATAACGGACCATGAAACAACACCGTAAAGCCTCCCTCACATAAGCAGCACAGAATAACCATACAAAAGGTCAGGTGTGTGTGTGGCTGCAGCTCGGTGCCCACCCAGCACACGAGCACACAGCGAGAATGGCTGGGATGGGGCGCACCCACGACCATTCAGAAAGCCTCTGGACGTGACGGGTACATCAGAGCCTGTACAGTTCAGCCTGCATCCATAGCAGATGATGCTTTACGCTGGTAGAAGAGAAACATAATGCTCTAGTTGGCCTCGCTCTCACTCAATCTGCATGAAATACAGTATTTTACAGCATACAGCATTTCTTCATCGAGTCTGACCTAGGTATACACGTTTCCCCCAAATGACTAGATTACATTTACGGTATAAATTAGATTTGATAATTAAATGACATTTTAAATTGTAACAATGAAATGCTTTCCATTCATATAAAATATGTGATACAACATGGTTTAAGGAATAATATCATGTCACCCACGAGCCCTGCTCAGAATTATTGATCTCTTCGCTATTGATTTGGTGTCTTTGTTTGAGCATTCATGGGCAAGTTGGGGGCTTTGATCAGTGGGAGCATTATGCTAAATGTACATCAAACATGGTTGAGGAATCGATAGCTGTGATAATGAAATCAGTATGATTGCTCGGATGCTAGTGATTACAGTTCAGCTTGGTGCTTCACTTGCAATTAAGAACGGTATTTGTTATATACCAATGGTTTATACAGCGGTATGTGAGTTGTGAGTTTAGTGAGCCTATATGTTTGGACCATTGGTTTAAATACAATTATATATTTTTCTAAATAAATCTGAAACATTATAGAGCTTCCTTTTGAATAGTGGTTGACAAGTTGTGCTTTTGGAGATACTTTGTTTTAATATGACTGGAATTTCAAATGCTTGTGTATAAACATTAGAATGATAGAGGCCTTGTCTGTGCTGTGACCTACTCATTGTAAAAAATGAACCTGACAACTCCTTCTAAGGAGCTGTCCATTGAAACTGTTTTCAAAACACCATAAAGAAGTAATGTAATGAATGGCCACTGGGGGCAGAGCGGTGAAAATATATAACTTTCACACTCACTGCATGAGCACTAACCTGACATGCTATTGTTCATCTGGGGAGCCGTGCATCGAAAATGTTTGTAAAGTGCAGTCAGGGCCCATTAGGCAAGATTAAGGCACCTAGGGCAGCATTCATTTGAGGCGGTATTTTGACAACTGCACGGCAGGGTCAGTCATTCTCGAGAACGCTTGCTAATTTTGAGCTCAAATCAAAACAATATCCTTCCTCAGCAAAAATTAAACTGAAGCTCACAAGATCATGATGGTCTCGCGAGATCATGATGATCTCACAATGGAGCATACTTTGTCCATTAATCTGCTTTGTATACAAATAGTGAAGATACCCATATAATGTAGGCGAGTTCTCACCAAACAAGTGATTTCACTGTGACTGCAGGCACAACATTGCGCAAGGCTGTTGCATGTTTAATCAAACTTTAATGTCCCATTTTGGTTATCTGTTGCCCGATTAGTAAAGTTAGTGGTGGACAGTGCATGCTTGAAGTGAGTGGCATGCTTGAGTGACTCACACTCTTCTCTACTCCTCTTCCTATATGTAACTCACCGTTCTCTACCTCTCCCCGTGCAGCCGCCCATACTTGGTTGGGTGGGCAGTTTTATTTGAAAACAGTGAGCTGCAGCATAAGGCGGGGCTATAGTAAAAGCAGTGTATCATAACACTGTCAAAATACACTTATTAAAACAGGAATAGTGGTTATGTTAGGCCTACTAAAAAACATTTACGAAAATAAAATAAATTACAAAATGAACACGCCGTGCCGTGAAATATGTTTTTCTTTTTGTAAATTCTCGATATATTGTCATTTTAAACCCCCTCCACCGCCACCCCCGGCTGGCCGTGGTTTTGAAGTTGCCGCTGCGTGCCGAATGATGTGATAGGCTAAAGCCTGGGAAGAAAGGATCTAGTCGAGTCGCCTCGCTCAGAACAGCAGTGTCGCTGGAGAGTTCGCTCGTCGTCAGCAAGCTCCAGCTAGAAACGTGACATCGTTTTTTTATTTTAACTACCTTAGCCTATTTATTAGCTTCTTGTCGAGTCGTCGCCTAAAGAAAATGTAACTCTATTCAAGTCGAAACGAATCGACCGATCGCAGAATATTAATGTCGTGCATAAGAGCCGGACGACCGAGTGCGAAAGAAGCCGAGCTGTTCTGCCATTGGAAGTAATTGTTGTGAATTGTTTTGACTATGTTCTGCCGACGTGAGTTTGGGTTCAGGCAATCTTTGCTCGTCGTCGACCTTTAAAACGTGGGATTTATCTACAAATATTCGAGGGGAAACGCTGGTGCACGGATTCTGCGAAGCCAGCTTTCTACAGACCCGGGGATTTAAATCGGCATTTGCGTGTGTGTGTGTGTGTGTGTGTGCGCGTGTGTGTTCGTGTGTGTGTGCGTGTGTGTGTGTGTGTGTGTGTGTGTCTGTGTGTACCCGTGCTCCGGGAGAGAGGCGAGAGTCAAAGAAAGAAATTAATGTGGCCATTCTCTTTATAGCGAAACATTTTTGGATTGCACAATGAGCAAAGAAAGACCTAAGAGGAATATCATTCAAAAGAAATACGTAAGTAGAATGCATTATGTGTAATGTGTATGCTCTTATTCAAGTTTGCTTTTGCCCGATTTGATGAAAATGCGTAAACTTTCATCCCAAGCTTTGAAGGTTACCGTTTCGCAGCTCTAGGATATGGGGCAAACGCCTCTAAAACAATATTCCACATGGCTTCTTGGCGTTGAGCAGATAATGTGTGTTGTATTTGAATACCTGGCAATTTTTAATCCAATGTCTGTTTCATTATCAGACATTTTTGACTAGGCTATTTGAACGCATGGCGCTGTGTGGAAATGCTTTGCCCATTTTTAATTTAGGAGATTGTTTAACATAAATGTGGCCATATTAACGTAAGACTTGCTATAGGTTGTTTTCAAGAATAGCTTTGTTTGCTGCACATATAGCTGCTATTCCGAGACGTGAAGACCAGCCTATCGGCCATGGCTCAGCTATTCCGGGTTCCATTTCGTCCCATGCTGAGCATTCTCTTCGTTCTAACTGTGTCCTTTACTGAAAAATGACCAGCTTTTTTGTGGGGTGGCGATCAAAATGAAATTATAATTTGCATCATCATTATTTGACATATCTGCAGTGGACTACAAAAAAGGCCGATGTGAATTGTGGGTTTTCAAATGCATTCTAGAAAGAGAAAAGGAGAGCAAAAAAGAGGGGGTCACGCAATTCAACATATCCGTTCAATTTGAAACGTGGTGGGGACTAGTGGGCTTCTGATCTGTGACTGTTAGTATTGGCGCTACCCTGTAAATTCGATATACGCCTCATACTATTCGCCTCGTGTTACACGCCTTTTTGTGACCTCTATGCACGATCGGTATATATATTGCAGCAGCAAATGGAGAACGCTGATACATAATTCCACATTATCTAATGCACCGGGGATTGGCTAAGCAGTGTTTTAGTGCAGTCAAGGCACTGAAAGCACGTTCCCCAATAAAGGCACTACATTGATCTAGAAAGCTGGTTTAATGATCCAGTTTTAAGCACCTATGTGTTCAGTCGCATTGCAGAGGCTCATGTATGAAGCGGTACCAGAAGCAACCATTTTCTCCTGGCAAGCAACACCGGTAAATGTGCAATAGGAGGCTTTGCAAATGATCCCCAAACTGACATATAATGTTAAGGCGTTTGCTTGTTATCCTCGTGGATATATGAAAGACACAATCCCCGGTTGATCAGCCAAGTTTGTGTATCGCTTTTAGCAAAGCTACACGCGTTGCCCCAGAACTCTTAAGTTTGTTGCTGTTCTTTGATGCATCCATACACTATTGCTATGCATTATCATCACGTGAGGGCCACATTGTTGCATTTATTTGATCAGGCATACTGTCTGCCGATGCATTGGGGCCGAAGTCACGATCGTACCCCTGACGGAACAAAATGTGCCGTTTCATTTAAAAAGTATTTGCGATTCAATTCGGATTATAATTATTAAAATGGCACAGATGAGCTCTTAATTTGGAAATTAATATTGCAATATAACAAACAAGCAACAGGCTTGGAATGGAAACATTAGATATAGAGCCTGCACGTGTGACGTCACTGGTTTTGTTATCTTGCATTTCGGGACCCTCTCAAATGTTCTTAGTGGCTACTTTTAAACAGAATCAATTGCATGTAAAGTTTTACCAAGGGGTTTAGATATATTTTGCTATTACAACGGTGCATAGAAGACACAATATTCTGGATAACTTTCTCGGGGGGGGGTAAACTAGCTTTCACAATTTGTACAATCTGCTTTTGCAGCATGCAGACGTTGTGCACTTGTGTTTGTATTCAAGGTCCCCTTTTGCATCAACTACATCATATAGCGTTTTTCCTTTTCTATTTCGGCGAATTACTTCTGTGTAGGTGCATGTTTGAAGTTAAAACCGTAACGTCAGGGCTGCGCAGACCACGTGGCATGTGCGTGCGGCCGCGCTTGGGCTAACATGCCACATCTGCCACGGTTTTTCGGCAGCTGCGGTTGTTGAAGTGTCTGGCTGCGACCAACCCATGCCCGCAAGGACATGGCAACAGCAAACCCAGAAATGCCCAGTTCACATCAGGTCCCCAAGCACAATCCTACTCTCAACACACACACACACACACACACACACACACACACACACACACACACACACACACACACACACGGCTGGCCCACTGAACCCACCCCAACTGCCCCCACTTAATTAGTGTAAGACAATTATACATGCTTGGCTTAACAATTTCCCCTGAATCGTGAGTGCGAGTTCTTAGTCACCCGCTCCCCATCAACCACAGTATCTGCAAGAGGTTATTAAAATTCATCCATCATTAAAGTGTATTCTATTAAGAGACAATTAGCATCTTCCTCTGCGGTGACGCTGTTGGTGTGACCAAAGTGTAAATTGTCTACTGCCCCCTCTCTACCACACCCACTTGCTGTCTCAAATGATAATATAAATGTAGTTACCGTTTTATTTATTTAAATTTATGAACAAGAAAAGTGTGTGTGTGTGTGTGTGTAAATATGATGGATAAGGGAGCGGGGCGGGGGGGGGGGGCTAGCGTGAGCAACAGAAGAGCATGGCAGAGCACATTGTTGTGCAGTCAGGGCCATTTTGTGCCGACTAGGCTCTCCTGTAGGCCCCAGCTGGACTAGGCCTCCAATTCAAAGGCTGTATGTGTGTGTGCACAAGGGGTGTGTGTGGGACAAGCACAGCTGCTACAGGGGCCTTTACAAATGTAAAGAGGCTGTCAGTGTTTGTTTCATCAGGCACAGAACTGATGAGGGCGAAGTTTGAGAATCTTCGACTGTGTGTGTGTGTGTGTGTCTGCGAGTGAGTGTGCAGAAACAGGAAACAAAAATTGAGTGCAAGGGGGCCTATAGATTTGTGTTTTACTTGTTCCTGGGCTGCCCAACTGAACCATGGGCCTCATTTTGTTGAGATGTTTGTCAGACGTTTTGTTGTAGTTTTATTGCGGCGCGGGGGGTTCTTTCCATCGTGCCCGAGCCTCTGTGTGCTTCATTTAACCTTGTGTTTCAATGCAAATCCTCCCCTGTGTCGCATGCACAACATGGCAGGGTGACACCGCCGCAACTCTGGAGTCACTGAGGTGACCATGGCAACCTGTAAATGTATCGTGCCAAAATAAATGAACAGTGCGTGGCAGACTTTTTTTTTTTTTTTTCTTCAGGCTGTTTATGTGACTGTATTCACTTCTATTTTGACACATGTGATACCGGAAAGATAGGGGCCATTTTTACAAAGCTGCTCAAGGTTTCGCTTTATGGCATGTGCAAGGGCTTGTTGTTATGACATTTCAAGATTTCTTTGACGACAGGTCTTTGTGATGCTCTCACCGTAAACGTATAAGGGAGGAACTTTACCAGTTGGGGGCAGGCCAAGATACGTGCCGTATAATGCTGTAATGATAGTGGAGACGTAGACCGTCGACTTTATGGCTCTCTTACTCAAAGTACCTTTCCTCCCGCTTTGGGTAGACGGTCTCTTGTTGCACTCGTAGTGGTGTGTGTTTAATTTAGAATTAAATTATTTTGTTTAAGCAAAAGCGAGGTTTGTGCTCTCAAACGAGTAAGCTAAAAATGTAAATGCATTACAGTTCCATTACTCTCGACAACAAGCACAATATTTGTCATGCATGAACTAAACATTGCCAAGAATGGTGTATACAAATGTAATTACCATATATATATATTTTGTGTGGGTGTGTGTGTATAGTTGTCGTCATTCATTTTAAAGTTCAATTGATCACGTGCTCATCTCATCGCTTAATATACTCTCACGCACACACGTGCATTCATTTTCACCTTTTCCTTCCTCCCCCCCTCTTACGTGTTGCTTCACACGCTCGTACTCACTGACGTCTGTTATGCAATATGACCTTTTCTCTTATCAGCTGTTGCCATCGTGCACGAGCTGTGGTGTAGCTTGGCACCAGCGCACGCGCACACACACTGACACAAATCCTGATCTATGCCCCTCCAAGTCAGCAGGTGGGGCAAACCAGGTTTCAGCACCGTCCGACCAAGGTGACTTTGTATGTATATGCTGCGTGGGTATTGGCTCACCCGGTAGTATGAAACCAGTGTGTGTTTCTAGCTATATAAGCTATGCAGGCAGGTCATGGCTGGAAGACTGGGAACCGTGTGTGTGTGTTAGACGTACGGCTTGTGCGTTCTATGTCCTATAAGGTGATTTATGTCTGCTCCTGTGGGTTTGGACTGAGATGGTGGGGATGTGAGAGGGGTCAGCTGGTCAGGCCCTGAGAGACTCTTGGTGTATGTGTAAGAACATGCGTGCTTGATTTTGTGTGTGTGTGTGTGTGTGCGTGCGCCACGGCTTATCCAATAAGGTTCCCCATGAAGCTGAATCAACACCTTGGCCCTGTTTCACAGCCTGTAGTGGCCCTGCAGGCTATACTGGGAAGTACATTGAGTCGTCTCTCGTACTTTGTTGTTGTATTTAAAACACATTTTGAATACAGTTCTACATCTTTCCCTTATTTAGTTAAAGGCAGGGTCAGTCATTCTTGCTAACTTCGAGCTGAAATACAAAACCGTATCACTCCGCGGTCTTTCGGCGGCGCCTCACACGTGGAAATGCATTGTGAGGCAAAGCGCAGTGCTGCGACTTTGACACGAGCAGTGTTCGCCACCTTGTTTAAGTTAGTATTAACGGAGCCAGGGCTGTGTAGGAACACCAGAACTTTTTTTTTTCAACACGCACAGAGAACGGTAAGCTAGCAAAATGTGTATTATTACATTTAGCTTGCTAATAGCTGACTATACCCTTTAAGCTGCTCAATGGTACGTGCACCATGAGCGCTGGGTTAATGTCTCCCACACCCCCGGTGACTAGTGCGTAGCGCTCAGTCGTCTCTGCGACATCAGTTTAATAAACACGCCTTGCGTCTTCATCCGGCGGCCGATCCCCACCTGATCCCCTATTGTGACACTGCAGTCTTTACGCAGCTAGAGAATTAAGCCTCCAGGGATGAGGTGGAAGAGCAAGGGCTCAGCCAGTATCGATCCCCTGCTACGACTGCTCGGCCTGCCCCTGAAGCCAGTTTCACAGTCAGCCTGCGACACTATGTATAGGTAACGGCTGAGTCACAGGCAGGCTAGAAACACATCGGGTGTTGTGCTGAAGATGCTGATACCCTTACTAGGACTGAGCGATATGGACCAAGAATTATATCCTGATATTTCTATTTGAATACCGATACATGATATATATATATATCTGTATTTTCTATAAAGTGGGCTAAATGTTCAGGCGAGAATAACACAGGAAACCTGATGGAAATGTGACCTTTTTTATTTTTAGCGACATTCATTGTACTTCTACATGGTTAAATCCATGGGGCTGTGGATTTTGCAGCTATAATGACTTATTAATTTAATCAATTGTTTTTGATTACTGGTACCTTCCAATACTAGCTGGCTACCTGTATCTGTTTGACAGCAATTGAGCATGTGACTCAGTATCTGCTTCCTCATTGGCTACTCTGAAAAATACATACACACACACACACACACACACGCACTCACACAACTCCATTGGACAGTGTGGCTGTATATCTCATCTGGTGCCCTAGACTCATGGCTGTTCTGACTCTCACATCCTTGTTCCAGCCATGGCAGTCTATATGAATCATTCTTTCTTGTGATGCTGACATTCATGTCCGATTAGGCTTCTTGCTGACGTGAGTGGGTGAGACACTTCTTTTATTCGATCATGAAGGAGTTTTCCAGCTGTGTGTTTCATAGACTGTAGAATTGACAACCCGTGACGTCGACCATAGGGGGGTGGGGGATAGCATGCCAATCAATATTGAAATCATGATTATTTATTACAACAACTCATTGACTTTGGAAAGATGTTTCATTTACTGCATCTAATTAAAAAAAAAGTGAAACAAATAAACAAAACACTTTCAACTGTGAAATGTCCCTTAATACTTTTCACGTTGAGCCTTGCGAGGGGCGAAAGTGTGTGCAGCTGTCAATAAGAAGACATAATAAAAACAATATACAGTATATACTGTATGTCTCTCTATCTCACAGCAGTTCGGTTTATTTAATTTATATATAGCCTGTAATTACAGTCAGGCCAACATTTGTAGTGGTGATGGACCAGCGACAGTCCTCCAGTTAAGGGGCTCTTCAACGCAACCATTTTCACCACTAGTTTGGGCCCTTGGTGAATGCAGGCCCTAATTCAGGTTGTCAGCCCCCCCCCTCCCCCTCCCCCACCTCCCCACTACCCTCAATGAGCCAGCCAAATGGAAGTGGTTTAGGCATGCATGCACCGTTGCTGTCTGTTCTCAGTCTGCGAGGAGTGCACCCAAAAACCGCCTCTACATATCACATGTAGTTCTATTTGTATCAAACCGCCTCTACATATCGCATGTAGTTCTATTTGTATCAAACCG
>JAODOY010000003.1:2318218-2343591 GCA_025399855.1 Forbesichthys papilliferus | reverse complement strand
CCCCCCCCCCCCCCCCCCCCCCTTCCCACACCCGCTGCCACCTGAGACTAGCACAACACACACACACTCATGACAAGAGAGCCCTTCAAAGGCGAACATGTCCCCCATGAAGTCACCGTGTATTCACATTTGAGAATTTCAGTGAAATTTCTGTGAACTAGAATTCTGTGAATCCTGCCTAAATGAATGAAATAATTTCTGTCACTTCAAATGATATGTCAACTTATTCAGTTTCTAGGAATTGGAGAACTTCATGTAGAACTAATTCAGATTAGTTAGTTTAGAGTTTTTTTGGTCAATGGATAAAAAAACAAACTATAAACCCTCAAACGTCATTATGTCATATGAAGAAAATGGAACACTTGGGCCCAGAACAGGCTAGAGTGGGGATAAAAAACCTTCCGCCTCACCAAATCACATGCACACATAGTTTTTGTCTACGTGTTTCCAGACCAGGACATGAGGGAGAGTCAAGCAATAGGAGCAAAGAGTCTCCCAGCAGCATTCAAAGTGGGCCATGAAAACAATGTAGCGAGAATGAGCTTGTAGGCATGTGTGGGGGGGGTGTTGTTATTCTTAGAATGGCTGGCTAAAATAGAAGTAAAGAGTGAATGAAACCGTGGGGAGGGAGAAAATGGAACGTGGGAGGCTAAGCGTGCGCTAGAAATATTAATTTCAACGCAGACCTGTCACCATGGTAACACCGGTACAGTGGATGGAGAGGCGAGACAGGACAATGTGGTGTGGGTCCAAACAAAAGCTGTCATGAGATTATTTGAACTTCATCAATTCACTTCTAAAATATGCATACATTTAAAAATGTTCGGTAATAATCATATACTGTTTCCATTCTCTCTTCTTTTTATTATTTAAGATGTTTCGCAAGGCCAAGGACTGTCACAAACACTACAACGCTTATCTTTGCAGAGTGTAGCTCAAAACGCTGGATAAACCGCTGACACGGAAGTTTCCCGGGCGTTTGTAAGCGGCAGTATGCCGGACTGCATGCTGAGTCCAGAGAGTCTGGGCCATGTTTGTTCCACCGGCTTTGTGGCTTGCCAGCCCCTAAACCATGGTTCCCACAGCTGAAGCCAGTCAACCAGCCAGGGAAACCAGACACCACCACACCAAACCCTCTCATCAACAGTACAGCTGGGGGCCTCAAAGACTAGGAACACACATCACTTTATACACTAACACATGATGTGCCTATCCGCTCTGTTCACGCTCTCTTCTCTGAGACACTAACCTGTAGGCACACGCATACTGGCACACACAAAGAATAGCCAATTAAAGAGCTTAAGGAAACCCGTGGCAAATAAAATGTTGTTTTTATGTTCCCCGATGGGATTTGATTCCAGGCCCATAACCCCATAGTCCTACCTCAGACTGTCCAGCCATCTGTTAAGAGAAACCACGGAGCCAATTCCCCCCAACCCAGCCTCCCCCCACCCCTCCCCCCCTCACCACCACCACACACACACACACACACACACGGCTGCCATAGTTCCATCCACCGTAGTGGTTTTTGGTTTGCGTGTGTCCCCACTCTGAATCGGCAGCCTTTTACCTCTGAGGGAGCAGCGCGAGCAGGGAGTCGCGCCCTGTGAAGGCGGACAGCACGGGCGAAACACAGTAATCCAGATCGCTGATTGGCGCTGTAATGAATAGCGCAGGCCTCCGCAAATAGCTGGGGTCAGATCTGCTGCTCTGTTTACTGCAGAGCCAGCCATGCTGAATGTTTGGCCTCCGTCGACAGCGAGGGGAATGAGCGGCTGTGTCGTAATGTGTGTGTGTGTGTGTGTCCTCTCTCCTTGCGTACGCTGCAGTGTACGTGCGTACTCAGCGCATTCTTCTGTCATTTAAGACGACGCGCATCCCACTGTGTATCTATCTGTACTATAGCACACGAGCATGACACGCAGCCCTGTCTCTCTCCCCAGGTCTCCCGGGTGAACGGCCTGACGCGGTCGGGCGCGGCACACGGCGCCAGCGGCATCGCCAAGAAGGGGCGGGACTTCCGACTGTCGTCCAAAACTGTGAAGAAGTACACGGCCACCGTGTCCAAAGGCCACATCACGTACACCAAAGCCAAGCAGAGGGACCTGGGCAAGAAAACCAAACACCACCACGCCGCGCCCACCACCGCCACCACCACCAATAGCAGCAGCCGCCCTGCCTCGGCCCCCGCGCCAGCCGGCAATCACAATCAGCACAGCCAGCCACACTCAGGAAAAGCGGCGTCGCCGCCGGCGGCGTCCTACCCCAGCAATGCAAAAACCCGCAAACAGGTGCTGCTATCCAACGGGCTTCAGCGCCTCAACGGCAGGCTGAACGGCCAGCACCACGGCGACGGCGCCGCTGCCGCGGAGGAGCGCCCTGGCCGCCAGGGCCTGAGAAACTCCAAGCGCCGCCTGGAGGCGGGCCATGGCTCGACGGTGGGCGGAGCCGGGGGCGGGGTCTCCAAGAAGACCAAGCTCCAGCCTCCGCCGCCGTCACCGCCGGAGACGCGAGGTAACGGCAAGAGGGCGGCCAATCAGGAGAAAGCAGCAGCGGCGGCGCTGTCCAACGGCCACGCGTCGGAGGCGCCACCCCCTCCCTCGCCACCACCAGCAGCATGCGGGGAGCTGACCGTGAACCAGCGGCCCAGGCGGGCGTCCGCCGGCAAGCTGATGCTGATCCGCCAAGCCCAGCAGCAGAGCAGGTCTCACGGCCGCGGCTCCTCCTCCTCCTCCTCCTCCAGCTCTTCCCCCTCCAGCTCCGCCCCCTCCAGCAGCCACAACCCCCCTCAGAACCCGGGCCGTGCCGGCACTACCTCAGTCCCCCAGCAGACGCCCCCCTCCCCATCCCTCCCCTCCTCTCCTCCCATGTCCTGCACCACGACCTCCTCCTCCTCCTCCTCCTCCTCCCAGGCCGGGCCGGAGCGCGATAGGGAGTGGGAGCGGGAGAAGGAGCAGGCGAGGCAGCAGGAGCGAGAGCAGGAGCGTCAGAGCCAGCGCAGCCGCCCCGACGGTTGGGCGGAGCTGGCGGAGGCGCCCGTCTTCCGGCCGGCGCCGCGGGAGTTCCAGGACCCGCTGGCGTACCTGGACGCGGCGCGGGAGCGCGCCGAGCCGGCGGGGCTGTGCCGCGTGGTGCCGCCGGCCGACTGGCGGCCCGAGTGCAAGCTGAGCGAGGAGATGCGCTTCGTCACGCAGGTGCAACGCGTGCACCAGCTGGGCCGGCGCTGGGGCCCCAACGTGCAGCGGCTGGCCTGCATCCGCAAGCACCTCAAATCTCAGGGCATCGTCATGGAGGAGACCCCCGTCATAGGTGAGGAGACGCCCGTCATAGGTGAAGTAGGCTTCAAGCTGTAAGCGGTTGTAGCTAAACGTCTGACAAGCATGCTAGCACTATCAGGACGTGGAGTAGTAGATTTTGTGTTAGCATCGTCATTCTCACAAGACTCGCCAAGTGGTGCATCATTTTCAAATTTGAGTCTTTCCTTTTCTTTTCAGCAGGAACCTTAACCTACTCGTTTAACAGATTTGCAAGACCTGCAAGCAAAACAGTCCGACTTGTCGTATAAGTTTAATGTCTGAGTTTGTCTTTGAGATATGTTCAGAATAGCTCTCGTATAAAGTACCCCGCCTGTGCCCCAGTTGTTCTTCAAGTACATTTTGTGTTGGTATGGACATTCTAAGGTCCACTTGCACAAACATGTTTGGAAGATTTTTGGTAATTTATCACTCTTATTTGTCTTACGGTTCCATGTACTGTAGGACTACATGTGCTATATGCTACTGTTTGCATCTGTTTGGACGACAGACATTTTATTGTCTTAGTACTACAATAACGTTTTTCTAATCTAATGTACATAACATTCATATAAAACACCCTCCACTTTAATATAAAGGCACACTCCTCAATTAAGTTGTAGTGCCCCCCAGAATCCAGGTTTCTTTCTGAGCAGTTTTCGTTTAGTTTAACGCAACATGATAGACATGAGAACAAATTTTTATGCATGTACCAGAGTGTACTATAAGCTACTGTAACACATATTTCAGAGCTGTACTCACAATGGGAAGTACCATCTGGTTTTCCAACTCGAGTCTATTGAGTTGTGTTCAATTGGAGTTGACACGTCAATGCTGTTATTAATAAATCCGATTTTAATCTGTAAATTTTGCAATGTGTTTTTGAAGGAACACTTTTTTTTTTTAGATCTGTTGAAGACATTGGGCAACAGTAACTATCATTTTGTTGTAAGAGTTGATTATACCCTGGTGCAGAGGGGTGTAAAACCCAATCCCAAAGTAGTCTCTGGTCTGCGCTGCACTTGCGGTCATTTGTCTTTTAAAGCTCTAGTCGTTTTCAAGGGTGCAGGCAAAGCGAGAGCTGACAGCTATGACAAATGGGCTGAAGTTTGATATCTTTGGTCTGTGCTGTAAACCCCGAGGAGTAAGCTTGGGCATGCGTAACGTTTTTAGAGGGGGAAAGAATATGGTATTCAATGCCGTCGTCGTCCGATGTCCTTTTTCCCCCTTTTCCTTATTGCTCTTTTTGAATTCACTGCCATTCTGGGCCATTGACAGGTTGTGAAATGTAACCAGGTCCAATAGTGCTGACACGTTATATCACAAACAATATACAGTCTGGAATCTGTAGTCTTGAGATTGACACACGAGTGATATAATACTTTCATGAAGGTGGATTCCTTCTGTGGCTTTATTCCGCTCATGAGCCATCTGTTCATGTGACCATGGGAAAGAGGGGTAGGGAACAGAGCGCTTATGATCTCAAGGGGAGGGGTAGAGATGCATACCTCACATGGATTTCCCCAAATAACATGTATTTTAAGTGCAAACGATAATATACATCTGATATATAAAAATGGATACATTTTATTTGATCTCCTGCCAGTTCACACACTATGTAACCTATTGTTTACTCTCCCAGTACCCTCCCGCTGTGTTTAATTTCATTTAGCCACCCAGGCTTACAAGCCATTACAAAAACGCCCTCAATGGAAGATCACTATCGTACCCTAGCCTAGCAGCTTGACACTGGCAGGTCCAGAGGCGGTTCACTCCTGCTTTATAGATGCCAATAACAATGAGCTGGGGCGAGGCGTGGGGCAATATGTCCCCCAGATAGCCCTGTCGCCTTCCATTTCTCAGCACCACGTCACCGCTTTATGAGTTTCACACAGCCTCGCTTCAGAGGGGATGCTGGGATTGTCGCTTCTCTTTCTGTGTGTGATGCATTTCAACTGTGTTCTCACACACACTACACTGCAGGGTGTGTGGAGGATTATTACTCCAGTCTTGTGTAAAAATAGATATGGGTTTAGAACAATAGCAAAGCCAATTAACGTTAATCACTGTCAGTGCTTTTTCTAAGTTCATCTACGTTTGGGATAATTGCAGTGACATTTCTGTTTTACGGTATAGAGTAATGCTGAAGTATTTCCATAAAATACCTTACTTAAAAGGAACACTGTATACGTTTCTGTATCTGGGATTAGACTAAACCTACGCACACGTGCACACGCCCTATAGTGTCTATGTGCTACCCACAGGAGCTAATGTTATTCATATATCTATCTGTCTTTTAATATTAATCACCCAAAATGTAACACATTGTTATTGATAAACTTTGTGTGTGTGAGTTACCTTCTTAGCTTTTGGGTGATTAATATTGGAATTAATTTAAAGATTTTGGTTAAGCAGCACAAACCAATTTTGGGAAGGCACATCCTTTTTAAAGACGCTATCCTTTACCTGAACAACATTCTCCAGCCCTGTACATGACACGGGATAAAGCTAGGCCTACTAAGTGTTGAATGTGTCCTCGTTGTGTGTGTGTGTGTGTGCAGGCGGCTGCGAGGTGGACCTGGCTCGGTTCTTCCACCTCATCAACGACATGGGCGGCATGCAGCAGGTGATGGACCTGAAGAAGTGGACCAAGCTGGCCGACCTGCTGCGCATCCCGCGCTCAGCCCAGGACCGCCTGGCCAAGCTGCAAGAGGCCTACCTGCAGTACCTGCTCTCCTACGACTCCCTGGGGGCCGAGGAGCGCCTCCGTCTGCAGGCCGCCGTGCTGCACGAGAAGCGAGTGCTGGAGTCTCACCGGGGCCCCCTGGAGGGCCACACCGACGTGGCGCCGCCCGGCGCCCTGGCACTGCCCCGCTATGAACCCAAGAACGGACTGGCGGGAGGGATGGTGGGTGCGTCTCCCGGCAACCACCACCACCACCACAACAACAACAACAACAACAACAGCAACAACCACCACCACCGCCACCGCACCAACGGCGTCTGCCACCGTCTCAAGGAGCTGGAGGCTCAGGTCAAAGCCGGCCGCCGCCGGCTCTTCGCTCAGGAAAAACAAGGCGTGGAGGACAGGTCACAGACCACAGGGGAGGTTGATGATGAGGAGGAGGAGGAGGAGGAGGAAGATGGGGGCATTCTCAGTGACCAGCACAAGTGTATTTACAAGGTAGGTCGTTTTGTTGAAGCTGGCGTGTCGGTAATAGGGGGCGATATCGCGGAGTGCCGACATTTCTCTCCTATTTCTAGATGTCGGCACGGCGAAAGCGTCCGTTCTGTGACATTCAGTCACATATGTAGTCATTGAAGATTTCTTGAACACTTTAAGATCTTGTCTTTTTCTCGTTAACAAAGCACAAAAACAACTTGGTCATTATTTAACTACTAACACTGCAACCTCAGCAACGTGAAGGAATTGCTTCATGGTTAACAAATGACCCACATTTTGATTTGTCAGAAGAAACATAAAACGAGTTGTTTTCCTGTAAACGATAATGAGTGGTCATGATATGTGATTGCACTGTGAGCAGTTTGATGTGCCCGACACTTCATTCACGACGTCTACAAACGTAAATGAAGCTCCACTTTATCTTGTTTGTGCACCAGCTGTTTCTATGTAGTATTGCTATGAGCTCCTGAGCGTGCCACCTCCTCTGAAGTGATAGGAGGCGCGGCACAACTTGAGGAGAAGTCGCTAATGGCACATCATGCGTCGCTCTCTATTTTCGCATGCTGCACCGTTGCCGGCTGGAGTGCAAAGACGTTAAGGGATGCTGAAGTTATTACTCCCGTTTCCTTGGGAACACGGCGCTAGCTTGCGGCGTGCGCGGCAGGCGATTTGAGGCTGGTGCGATTAGCACCCACACGCTATTGCTAAGTGGATTGCATGGCATCCATCTCTACTCTCCCCCTGCCCTACTGCCATGTTGACACCTGGGTTTCAAAACATAAACAATGAGCATGGAAACAGTGTGCTTTGGGTGATGCTAATAGTACACAACGCAGGAGTGTACCTTGTTAAAATCTCCGTGCAGCTGTGCGCACAGTCAGGCGTCTAGTTCTGCTTGTGTGTGTGCGCGTGCGTGCGCGCAGTTGGCGTATTCCCACATCACCAGTGTGCAGGCAGCTGTGTTGATTCTGGCTGGCTGAAATGTAGGTCAGCACCCCCCCCCCCACCCCCCTCCTCCAGCTCCAACAAGCCCCAGCCCAGCCCACACTAGCAGCCTTCTCCTTTCACCCCACTGTGTCCTCTACCACAGCCATGTCCTCTCCCTGAGCCCGCTACCCCGGCCCCCGTGGCCCGGGTGTGCACACATGTTAGGACCCAGGTTAAAACAGGCCATGAGCGAACGTGCGTTTGTGGTAACATGTGCACGAGTCTTCTTTTCACCACCAAATATCTCCTGGCAGTCGGCTAACTTACTGTTTCCTGTGCATGCTGGAAAAAAGAATCCCTGTTAAACAGCCCTGACTCCGTATCATAAACTCAGTGTTGCAGACGCAACAATATCCTAGCCTTCGCAGTGCGCTTCCAATGTGTGGGGCGGAGCTTCTGAGCGAGTGCCCTTTGGCTTTGAATGGAGAGGTGTGTTTTCGCTTTGATAGTTAAAATATTCAAAATAACTATACATTTAAACAGAGCTAGAATTCCTACAGACGCACACACTGTACCCAATGCCACTGGGATCTGGATTCCATTTATTTCCCTTGGTGCTTCAAAGAATGGCCCAAAGGTGGAGATATATTTCCACCAGACAAATGAATGTCGACTATACCTGAGAGGGAAAGAGTAGGTTAAAAGTCACCATAACCTTTTTGCCATTGTGTAGTAGGTAGGACCACTGTATGTGTTTAGAAATGACAGCGTAATTGTTTTTAATGTTTTCATTGTCACAATAATACCAGTAGTAACACAGACATATACTGTACAATTAGCCGGAGAAACCACGCTGACGGCTCTAATCCGTTCTAGTTCACTGTTGGCGTAACCTCGGTCACAACAGAGAAATCAAAAGGCCATGTATTGTGTGGAGTGGGGGCCGGCGGAATCCAACGCTCGCAACTCTGCAGCAGGCAGATTTACGGCCACCTTCAAAGCCTCTTGTAGGAGAGGTCCTCGAGAGGAGTTCAAGTCCGAGCGAGGCGCTGGAATGCGCACACACACACACTTGCAGTGTACACATTCGCACTTGACACATGCAGCACATTCACTTGACATATGCCGAGACACCTTCGGTTCATCCCAAGTCTGACAGTATTTCTCTTGTGTGTATTACGTATTTATTAAAACCGCCTTTTCTGGTGGACTTTCCATGTCCCACCTGCCACGTTTTTATACAGCAAAATAACATAAAAGTGAGTTACGGTGTTTAATAACGCTTGCTTGTATCGCTGCTGAGGCGTCTGGGGTGTGCCATGTGACTGACGTGGGGGGTGTCCTGGCTGTGTCTGTGTTGCAGGGGAAGTCCGTGTCTCTGACAAACTTCTTCAGGATAGCCAGGAACACCATGGCTATGTGCTTTAATAAGGAGCCCACTGCAGCAGAGGTGGAGGTAAGCTCACACACCCACCTCCTTTCACTGAAATGAACTCCATTTTGTGTAGAGCATTTCCAGAGTGGATGTTTGTTTAGGCAAGGCTCCTGCAATGCGTCTCTGGTTATTAGTCTTATTAGCTGATTATTTATTAAAAAGAACCTTGTAAATGTACTGCACGTCTGCTAGGTTTATTTGTGTGCTATAGACAAACTAAAGCTCTCAGGGTTGTTGTTTTTTCCCTGGCATGCACAAGGCCAAAATATCATGAAACCTAATAAATCGAGGACTATTTTTTTTAAGAAACCGCTTTAAATTACAACAAGGAAAACACTGATTAATGTCAGAATTTGAATTTGGAAAAAAATAGTTGCACTCATTGAATCTCGCTAGCCACTTCGGTTTAGCACAAGATCAGCTTTGTATAACCTCCTGTTAGTCTTAATCTCATTTTCTTTCTTGTGCTTTTCTCCTACAGCAAGAGTACTGGAGGATCGTGGAGCAGAAAGACTGTCATGTGGCAGTGCATTGTGGGAAGGTTGACACCAGTACGCATGGCAGTGGTTTCCCCACTGGAAAATCAGAGCCATTTTCTAAGTAAGTGTGAAAAATGTTACTATACACTGTAATGTAATGCTTCTTATTAAAATATGAATGTGTTAAATCCCTTGCCCCCCCCCCCCAGAGTCTCTTTAAGTCAAATTCTAATCTTCCAAGTATCCTAACCTTCCGCAAATGAAAGTGGTTCCAAGCTCTTAAATGATTATAACATTCAAACCTGTTCAAAGCAGTGCAAGTTGTATTAATCAATGTTTTGTGTTCATGTGTGATCATCTTGCGATCCGTTTTCTCAGACATGGATGGAACCTTACTGTCCTCCCCAATAACTCTGGGTCCATTCTAAGGCATCTGGGTGCTGTGCCCGGTAAGAACACCAATGCTTTTGAATTAATACCGAAACTGTTAAAATCCATTAGCTAAAGACAAACCATAGTGGCAGTGGCATCTTCTTGGAAGGCGATAGATCTGATTCTACTGTTATTATGAAATGGCTTTGATGTTTTGGAAATGTATTTGTATTCTAACATGATTGATTCATTTGTATGTGTGTTTTTTTTTTTTTCTTCAAATCCCCTTCCTGTCCTTGATCACCAGGGGTGACCATTCCCTGGCTAAACATCGGCATGGTCTTTTCTACCTCATGCTGGTCTCGAGACCAAAACCGCCTTCCATATATCGATTACTTACACACTGGTGCTGATTGCATTTGGTGAGTTTGCACACACTATTGTTTTGAGGGGCTTCTCCCCCCCCAACCCCTTCTCTTTTCACACAAATAAAGCAGTTGGACTTCACCTACAGGCAGTGAGCCCTGACGCCAGCTGGGTACTTGGTTTAACCGCACCGGCCTGCCACAGCCACGATACGTGTCCTGACGGTGTGCGCTTGTGTTCGTCACCTCTAGGTATTCTGTCCCTGCTGAGGAGAAAGCTAAGCTGGACAAGGTGGTCCACACACTGCTTCAAGCTAACGGCACCCCAGGACTAGAGATGTTGGAGAAAAACATCATGGTAAGCAAGCAGGCTCCAACCGCCCGGCCAAAATGTCACATTGGTGGTAATGAACACAACAACCTAGCTAGATAGCGCTATTTGGAATCTGCTTGTTTTTGTGCCTAAACATAATAATATAGTTATAATAATAGTTATGTATATGCTATAGTATTTCTACGGTCTAGACCGGATTGTTCCGCCTCACACCGCGTCGTCTGGGCCATATCCGATCCGGGTTCCGTGACGGGATGGATTCCCTATGTAAAGCTTGTGCCGGACATGACCCGCTCCCCACCTCCCTCTTCCCCGTGCAGATCTCTCCAGAGGTGCTATGCCGCGAGGGCATCAAGGTCCACCGCACAGTCCAGAGGAGTGGCCAGTTTGTGGTCTGCTTCCCCGGTGCCTTCGTGTCCAAAGTGTGCTGTGGCTACAGCGTTTCGGAGACTGTGCACTTTGCTACGCCGCACTGGATGAACTTGGGCTACCAGGCCGCTAAGGTTGGCACGGCAAAATGTGCTTGTCGTTGTGAGATTTAGCAAGACGGCAAGAAAAAGGCGCAATATGTTTCTGTTGTCCTTCACTTTAAACTGCTGCCTGTGTACTACACTGAAGCTGCCTTTGTTGTTGCTTTGTGCTGCATCACTGCTGCCCCCTACTGGCCAGTCAAAGTAAAAGCAATTTGTCTGTAATGCATTGCAAGCAAAAATAAGCTATTGGTCAAGTTATTTTTAATGTGCTTTCTGATTTGCTGTAGCAGTGTTCTATTCTCAATGGTGTTTTTGGAATGTGAAATGTATTGCGTAGCGTTGCTTTAAGCGGATATCCTCTTAATACAGTGCTACACAGTACATTTACACTGCACATACATGCCCTTTTGTTCAATAAATAAGCTCTGGTCTCTGGTGTATTTGAATGCAGGACTTGAAATGCCGTCGTATTGCCAAGCCCTTCTCCATGGAGAAGCTACTGTACCAGATCGCCACTGCGGAGTCTAAGAGAGACAACAGCTTGCTCCTTACCACCATCTCTGCCCTACTCACAGACCTCAGGTTGGGACACGATTCCAATGTAGCACACTTCTATCCAAATTACATTCAGTCTATGAATCAAGGAGCAGGTAGGACTTGAGCACCTTGCTAATCTGTCCTGCCCCCCAAAAGTATGTTAGCGGTGGTTGTGCCACCACCAAGGTGCATTTGGGTCCCCCTTGAGTGCCATTGCTGTCGTCCAACAGGAACATAGAGATGCGTCAGCGGCAGGAGCTGTACAAGGCGGGCCTGCTGTCATCGGCCCGCTACGGCACCAGCGGGCCCGGCGAGGGCCGCAAGAGGCCCCGCGGCAAGTGGCTGGCCCTGGAGTCTCTGGAGCGCCGCTGTCAGACCTGCCAGCACCTGTGCTACCTGTCCATGGTGAGGCTCTGGGCTGGGCCTGTTAGGCAGATGTCACAGTGGGCAGATCCACAATGGGTGGATGCCATCGCTGTACTTGAACTGTGTTGCCCCTCCCCCGCCCAATGTTGTCTCTTACGTTTAATTAGACTGAAGTTTAGTTTACTTTTAATGAATCATTGATCTTACCACTAGGAACGCCACGGGGTACATTTTACACGTGGCAGGTTTTCAATTGTTCATAGCTGTTTTAATAATATATTGTCCCCCAGGTTTTGACTGTACCTAAAACTTTTGTGTTGCTCTCCATATTGTTAAATGTAGTCACCCAAATAGATACATCCAGATTAAAAACACAGGCACTTATATCTATAACCGCCAGCCTTGGTAAAATGATTTTACTGGGGAAATAACAGTGAGATGTAGACCTTTCTGGTTCGAGCAATGGTACATTTAGCATCAGGTTTCGGGAGACCCTGGCCTTGATTTCTGCTCATTGATGAGACACCGCGTTGACCCACGGACACATTTGCGTGGGAGAGAATTATACTGGACTGAGTGTCTGGCATGGACGAACAGCTGTTCCCGACTACAGCAAGGCTGGTTTCTGCTAGTAGCATTAGCTAATGCTCACCTAATCTTTGCTTTCATGAATATAGCCTATATTTGCATGTTCTTAAAGACGCCTGAGCCTAGATTATAAAACAAAAGCACCAAAATACAGTCTATTAAATACACTTTAGAAAACAACTAATACAATGACACTCATTTTAGAAAATAAGTAACACGGTGACAATACAATCCAATGTTGGAACTAGGTACAGTATTGCACGGTACATTTTACCCATTGGCAGTTTTAGGTATACAGAAATCCTTGGCGGTTCTAGTATAATAATCTAACATCATCCAGATCAATGGTTCTGTATCAAATAACATAATATACACATATTTTAAGCAACAAAAGAAAGATAATAATAATCTTAAAAATAACAGGTGTTATACACTGATTTAGCGTTGCACTAATAACGTGCATTACATACAGGAAATTGAGCAAGGGGGAGCACGGTGTCCTCAACCCTAAGACCCTTGTCATGTGTTTGTGCTCCTAGGTGGTCCAGGAGACTGACAACGTGGTGTTCTGTCTAGAGTGTGCCCTGCGCTATGTGGAGAAGCACAAGTCCTGCAGAGGCCTCAAGATGATGTACCGATACGATGAGGTGGGCTGCCAATCCTCTTGTTGCTGCCTTGTAATACTCCCTCTGACCACAAGAGGGAGCGGATGGACCACTAGTGTTGTGTGTGTAACATATGTCTCTATCCCCCACCAGGAGCAAATCACCAGTTTGGTGAACCAGGTGTGTGGCCGAGCCATGGTGAAGGGGGGGGATCCCTGCCTGGCCCTCAGCCCCGTCAAGCCTGCCCCCTCCGCCAAGCGCGGCCCACGCAAGCGTGCCACGGTGGAGGTGTCCTTGGCACGCCTCTCAGCCGCACACATCCCCAAGGCAGCGACTGTGTCGTGAGACGCTCCCTCTGCCCCTGACACACACACACACACATTCATTCTTCTCTCTTTAGTTCACTTGAATCCTACTGTAGACCCCACCCCTCCCGAATATTTAAATAATATTGTCTGAGCTTTTCAGACACCCCATTTAAAAGAATACAAATAAATAAGATTATATCAAACCTTATTCACCTCCCCCCTTAGTATGGCAAGCTTGCTTCTACGTAAACAAAAAGCAAGATGTCTTTTTTGCACTAGTGTGAAAGAAGAATTTGTTTTTTATTCCTGTTTTTCTTTTACTTCTGCGTTGTCCATTTTTAAGCATTAAGTGTGAAGTTCACAGGCAGACTATTATGTGCTCTGTACCAAAACACCTTTGTCCTCCTCCATCCCCCCCCCCCCCCCACACACACACACACCCTACTTCCACTTGCTGTGAACTGGCGGGGGGGAACAACAACAAAGTGGCCCTCCTTTTTTCTTTCGCGTGTTTTCACTTTTCTGTGGAACTGAAATGACACCAAGTAGTCACCCAAAGTTTCTCTTCCCTCAGAGGAAGAGCCCTTTTTTTAACAAATTAATTTTACTGTCTTGCTTCAGCAACTTGGTGACACCGAGGTAAACACTTGAAAGGCAGAATATGTTGGAACATTATTGTTTGGCTTTTTTTTTTTTCGTTGTTATTTTAGATTTGTTTGTTGCTAGTTCTTCGCGAGAAGTCATCAGTGTATTTTATTTTGTCGTCAATATTTCTTGCTCTTGGTGGATGTGAGAGGGGGTGGGGCTACTGCTGTAAGGTGACCACCCGCCTCACTTCCTGGTAATATGGAGGGATCACTCCTTTGCTAGCGAGTGAGAACTGTGCCTGATATATGGCGAGGAGATCCTTTTGTTTGGTGCTGTTGGTTATTATTACTGTACAATACACAAATACAAATCTGGGGGCTAGTGTTCGCTGTCGGCTAACAGCTAAGGCACACGACCCCAACTCACAGGGCGGAACAGCTTCCAGGCGTTTCCCGTTCTAAATGTGCAATCGTGTTAACATTCCATTATTCCAGTCCTCGTTTCATCTGTACCAGTAAACATTAATTATTATATTATTATTATTATTGTTTGTGTTTTTCGACTCTTAATTTTTTTGGTCTGATGTGCTATCGCAAGTAGAGCCACTAGTCAAAGAGTGTAAAATGTGAAATATGATGAATCCCAATGTTTTCCTTTCTTAAACTTTTACTGTCCTTCGTTCCTTGGCTTTTATATGTTTTCCCTTTTCCAGATGTATTATGAGTGATTTTTAGAGTGGAGAAAGTCCAACAAACAGAACATCAACTTTTTTGTACATAATCCTGTATATTTCTTTAAATACTTGAGCCTTTTTCTGGGGTTAAGGAAGAAGGAACAGAAGGAAGAGAAAGTTCCTGAGGGGAGTGCTTGATGAAGAAAAAGCCTTACATTACCCTTTCTTCATCCATGTGAGTTTAACACTTACAGGGTTGCTCTGGTTAAACGTGTATAAAAATTTAAGTGCTGCTTATATCACTAAGAAAGGTGTGGAGTAGCAACCAACCGCCCCCCTCCAACTTAGTTTTGTTTGTTTAGCTTTACTTTTTTAAAGAAAAGGGGAAAAAAAGATATGTTCACAAAAAAATGGGTTTTTACATTTTCATTACTGAAAATTCAACACAAATGTAGTAGCTACTCATGTTGCACTGAGCTTGCCAGTGGTGACTGTCAAGATAAAATCCTATAATCCAGTTTGTTGGTCATTGTCCCTCGCAGAAGACTGAACTGTTTTAGGACTATTTAATAAAATACCAAGTCGGGTGTTTTCAACATTTAAAAAAAGTGGTTGTCAAGTTTTTATGGCCTTACGATATATATTTTCTGATGGGATTTCTTTTTTTTTTTTTTTGCAGTTATTTTGTTTGATTCTTCCATTTTCTACACTATAAACAGTTTGCTCACAGTGGGGTCTTTGGCGACTTAATTTATTAGTGCTGCATTTGGCCTTTCCCTCCACTTGGAAAGAGTCTCATGTTCGTTATATTGACAGTTTTTTACTTTTGCAGTTTGTACTTAAGGTTTAATAAAAACGTACCGACAATTCACTGTCACTTCTTTCCATCCAGTTTCTTTGTGTGCACTAACTGTCTGGTTTGTATTTTTACTATTGTTGTAGGGAGTACATGTCCTATTATGTGTGTACATGCTTCTGCTAGTTTAAAAATGAGCAGCATTATTGTTTGACAGCTCATCGTAACTAGTTAAACTGCCCATAGATAACTCGATGGTATACATACCTTATTGCCATTGGGCACAACGAATAAACTAAGTGGCATTTAGCTAAAGTTTAACTACATTGCTGTTATGTATTTCACAACTATGGATGTACAATTCTGCTCAAAACTAAAAACTTGACTAAACTAAAAAGGCTTTACCACTTCCTTTTCTCACTTCTCATCTTAGAAGGTCTCAGGTGGAAAGCTAAATAAAAAATAAGTACAGGGAGACTTGGTCCCTGCGTCCCACACACATTTTTATTAAAAAATTTGTCTTGAGGCGCTTGAATGGAAATGTAACAGTGGGAGATAAACATTTATCACAGGTTTAGAGAGACTTTAAGGAAGGAATAATACTATTAAACTGCACACACCAACATTTTGGCACAAAAGGTTTTGGGTGCGGTAAACATTGATCACACTAGTCCTTCCGGAAATTATCCAGGGAATTAGTCCTCACCAAAATGCACTGGTCCTTGTGTGTGTGTGTGTGTTTGTATACTGGTGTGTGAGCAGATGATATAATTACCTCTGCACCATGTACACCACATTTTTTAAATTGTTTTTCTAAAACCACTTTAATCGTACCCCCAAATATCCCATTTCTGACATCCATAACTACAGTAGGAAATGCATGTAATCTGGGTATTCTATACTCTCTCAATGTGGGGTTAGGGTTCTTATTCACTTGTGTTCTTGTAAACCTCAAGTTATTTCTCATTACCAAAACTATTAGGGGGTTCAATATCTGAAGTACAAAATCTAGTTTTGCCACCATGTGAATGTGTCGGCACTTTTGAGGAACCTTAACTAACTTTGTGCCTTTTCTCTCGCATTCTCCAACTGCCTTTGAATATGAGAAGCCATTGTCCCAGTGACGTTGACAGGGATAGTGGAAGCTGTGTGTGTGTGTGTGTGTGTGTGTGTGTCAGATGCTGGTTCCCCCACCCAGACCTAGGAGCTTCTCTCGCCACAGTCCTTTCTCGTCTGAAGGGCTTCGGTTGCTCCGCCCAGGACCACCGTGTGGGCGTGGCCCTCGTTGGCGACGGCCAGGGGCAGCCGTCCCCTGCTCGGCCCTTCCCCCTGCTCCTGGTCCTCCTCCTGGTCCTCGTCCTCTCCGGCCTCCGTGTCCTGGCTGGCTGAGTCGGTGCAGGTGGAGGAGAGAGAGCTGAGCTTGTGGCGGAGCTCCGCCTGGGTGGGCACCTGCAGGCTGATCTCGGTGGTGAAGGACTCAATGTCTGGCTCTGGAGGGTAGGGGGCGATGGTGAGTACCACTCTCAAACACCCTTTGATTCACAGGTCATTGAACCAATTCAAACCATCAACAGTGAGCCAATTAATAACTAGTTGACATTTGACATGTACAGTAAGACTGCAGACATTAAAACAAAACAATTCATAAATGAAACCACTGATATTGAGCAACCGACAAAGAAGCTCCCAAAATAATAACTAATATATATACTGTACATATACTTTTGTCTTGCTTTACGTTCCTACGTATCCTCTGGCAACTGTATAATATACTGTGTTCAATGCAAAGTCTAACACATATCCCAGAACTCTACCGGTTTTACAACTAAATATGTAAAACACATTTTATGCTTAGATGCTTTTTCTAGTGCCATAAATGTAGAGCCTACATTGAATTCTGAAAGGTTAAAAGTATTCTATGATTTGTTTGTATACCGATCTTAACTAAGGCTATACACAAGGACTCTGCAGGCTGAGAAAGTATAAATGGGTATAATTGAATGTCATCGTGTTGATAAATAGGATGTTATGTAAACCTCATTCTAACATGTCCCTGAACACATGACCTGACTCTACATTATTATTTGTTGTGTGTTACTGACTGTGATGTGAAGCCATCACAGTAATGTGTTTAGACGCCTTGGTGCCTTGTGGTACTGTTGGCCTTGTAAGTCACTTAATGGAAGATGCCAGGTCGTGCTTTGGTAAGCACTAACTGGAGCAAGGGCATTATTTAGGACAGAAGTTCAGAAACCAATACAACAAGGGGTTACTACTACAATAATAAATAAATACTACAAACATATATACTACATATAATTAAAAAAAGAAAACAGCTCAAAATATGGTTGATCTGAGCGCTCATCGCAGTGACTAAAACCTAGGAAACCACACTTCTTGTTGCCACGGTTTGTGACTCATAACAGCTAATGACGTTATTGAAGTCTGCAATCTGTCATTGGTGTTGGGCGACGGGCTCCAGTGTTTCTGGCCTATCGATTGATTGATTTGATCATACTGTGCATATATGAGCTGAATATGAATATATGTCCGTGTGTCTGCTGTACCCGTGATGGGTGAGGTGGCACTGTCCTCTCCCCCAGAATGCAGGAAGACATCCAGGGACTCATGGTCAGACATGTCCATCAAGTCCATCTGCTCCAGCATGTCCACGTTCACCTCCATGGACGACATGCTGCCTATTGGCTCTGGACACGGGGATGGAGAGACAGACAGACAGACATTATAGAGCCTATTGGCTCTGGACACGGGGATGGAGAGACAGACAGACAGACATTATAGAGCCTATTGGCTCTGGACACGGGGATGGAGAGACAGACAGACAGACATTATAGAGAGCCAAAGTCAGTTCCTCATTATGGGACCTTAGTTCGAAAACAATATTAATGGTAGTCAACGGCGAGAATAACATTATTTTTAGATCCCGTTTGCTCTGTGACACGAGGCCTACATTAGATGTTTGACTATTTAAAAGAAAGTTATTCGAGTCAAGAAAGTCTGAGTTTGTCATGCATTTGTTGAAGTATAACACTGTGATGATATGTAATTAGTAAGACTATAAAACCCATGTGTCGCATAAGTGTCATGACATTTTCGCTCCACAACCCACAAGCTGAGAAAAGCGTTGTTTTGGTGACGTGTGTTGTGCGAGACGGAAGCTGTAGTTCACTGAGCCGTTACACACAAAACTAAAGATTACTTCATAGTTTCACAACCAACTGCAACGTTCTTGACTTGAACAATTATATTTTAAATGGACAACGTGTGCTTCGTGTCACAATTCAAACGGGATAAAAAAGTGTTATTCTCACAGTTGACTACCATACATATTTTTTCCAAACTAAGTTCCCATAATGCAAAAGTGACTTCGGCTCTCTATTGCCTGCAGACAGACAGACAAACAGACCCCCCCACACACACACGCGCATGCACGCGGCAGCCAGCAGCAAATGGGTTCATGATGCTTATCAATATTCCAGACGGTAAAGCGCTTTCCTGTTATGTCCTGTCCATGTATAGTAGTGCCTATCAAACATGATCAGCCCTGACCCTCAACCCCTCTCACATAGCCCAAAATGAGGTATGGATGGTGTAGTGAATAACAGATCTCCAGAACTAGAGGTATAAAGGTACAGTCGTCGATTACAGTGCCCACTGAAGTGCTCTTTAGCAGGGGTAGTAGACACTGTTTGTGGAAGTTGCAGTTAAATGTGTTGGTGTACACAGAATGCACTTGATCACATAGAACCCCACGTAAAGCATTCCAGTTTGACACATGTACTTAAATTGACAGGTTAATCGTGTTTAATAATGACTGATTGGCATTGGCTAATGAGTGCTTTAGTCTTTATAATGTCATAAACACATTTTATTTACATGTAGTAGTTTACATCCTGGATTCACCATCTTCTGTGCCTTCCCCAGTTAACTCAGTCACAACACCCAGCCATTGCAGTGTGTGGAAAGGAAAAAAGGAACAAGCGAGATGATTGGTCAGCACATAGCAGTGAGAGGTGATGCCATAGGCTACCGTACCTCAGGGAAATGAGGTGAGCAGAGTACGGCAGCACAGGGAAAGAGAGAGAGAGAGAGAGAGAGATTGGGATATTATTTTGAATATTATTTCCCATCGAGACCCATGTCTCCCAGTTCTTTCAACCACACACACTAGAAGGACATTTAGAAACACTGTATGTCTGAATGATCGCATTCACACATGCAAATTGACACATTGTGTTTACACCACCACGCATACAAATTTCTGCATTCACACACACACACACACACACACACACTTGCTTGGCGCTCACTTCTTAGTATGCTAGCTTCTTCTCTTGTGTGTTCCCCTATCTAGAGCCGTCAGGCATACAATTACCGCCTGACATCAGCTATTCAACCGCACGATAATGGTGAGGAGGATGTTACCTCAATTTCCTAAATTGGGTTGTGTTTGAGACACGCAGATGTCTGCGCTCACATAAACATGCATGTGTACACGCACACACACACACACACACACACAATATGATTACACTGTGGCTTTGCTATTCCAGAAGCCTTGGTGATGCTAAATGGAACAATGTAGCATCATTTTCTTCTGACTGGTTCCTGGGTGTTTGTATCTGGTTGTTTGTCCACCATGACCTCTAAATGTACCACTGTGCTCTCTCTGTTTGTGTGTGTGTGTGCGTGCGCGGACCTTGAGGCGCGGCTAACCTTATAGAAATGCTCGTTTGTCTTTGAGAGAAACTTAGCGATACGGTTAACACCCCACTCCATTCAACCCCTACAGAGTATCGTCTCACTCTTGCCCTCTATCTATACTTGCCTTTTCCACAACCTACACCTCTGCAGTAGTCCTCTAATGAATCGTTTATTGAGGATTGACTGGTGATAGATGTGTCAAAGGAGGAGAGAGATCCCGTTATGAACCACTGGGAGGACAGCCTTCCCTGTCTACATGAGCAGGCTGCGTATCTCATTTGATTCATCACTTCCACACATCCTGTGGGAATCCTACCGAAGGGATTTGGCAGCATCACACAAGATAAACAATACAGATTATGTTACACAATCCCACCGGGGTAGTGCTGTTGTGGCTTTAGTTGTGTGGATAGCAAGAGCAATGCAGAGTTAATATAGCTAGCTCTTGTAATATGCAGATTACCGGAGGGTCGCTGTCTTGCATGTTTTATGTCTCCCTGCTTCAACACACCTAATTGTAATGAATGGGTTGTTATCAGGCTTCTGCAGAGATTGATAACGACCCATTAAGTTGAATCAGGTGTGTTGGAGCACATGCAGGGCAATGGGTCCCCAGGACCCAGGGTTGGGCATCCCTGTTTCACATGATCGTATCAGGACTGCTGACAAGGTTCACGTGGCCTCCAAGATGAGCTGCGTGACATTATGTGAAGCTAACTTTGTACCAGCAACACATGTAACATGGTTAACTCTCATGAACCAGCAACTGAATCAGAGTCCACTCCTCCAGCCCACTCCCACCCATTCTGACTTCACATTTCAGTCTGATACTCAAATCTTGCCACTATGGTAAGTAAATGCGAAGTGGACTGTAATGAAATCATCTCCACACACAGTACTAATGTAGGCTAGACATGATCAGACTACAATTCTAATCAGTAACGGGATGTTTGTATTACCTACATTTAGTAACATAATCTGATTACTTTTAGATTACGTCACACCAAAACATTGTTCTTTGAAATGCAATCCAAAACAATTTCCTGCATTGGCAGTGGCAAATCTTTCTAATTTTGTAATTTCAATTCTTGATTGACATTAATGAAACCTTAAAAAGAGAACAGACAAGTAGTCTATGAAGTGTTTATCTAATAAAAAAAAAGAATAATAATTAGATTTCACATCTCTAGCTGGCATCTTTAATGGATTACAGTTTACTGTTTTTTTGTAACTGTAATCAGTTCCAACCCTGCGAGTAAGCTCTTGTTGTTATGTAGCAGTGGCTACATGAAAGGAGTAAACCTGTCTCACCTCTCCTCTCGATCTGCAGGTAGCCTGTTGACAGGTACTGCTCCATGTCTTGTTGAAAGGCCTCCTCAAAGTACTTCTGTCTTTCCTTAATCTTGACCTGGGGGGCCTCGGGCCCGGGCTGGTCCGGCCCGGAAACCCTCTGGGCCTGCTCCCCTTCCAGCTCCACTGGCGGGAAATAAAAACACAAATATGAAAACTTGACTTGACATAACCGGTGAATAAGCATTCATTTTAAATGGGGTTCACACAGATTCCTTTTCAAAATTGTTGCTAACATGGCAAGTAAATCTGTTTCCACAAGAGTCCTCGTCAGACATGACTTATCTGGGCTTATCTTGAGGTGACTTGACTTCTCTTTCCACAAGGATTTGACCAGTGCGATAAAGATGCTGGTTGATATACAATGCACCCAGGTTTAACCGAACTTTCATAACATTGAACTATCTTCCTCAGCTGAATGCACAGTGAACTAGAACTAAAGAAGGTGATGGAAGATAGCAGCCAGTCGTCTTATTGTCCGGAGGCCTGGGTCCATCCTTACTGAACTGGAACGATAACTGTATAGCTCTTAGTTTGACAGGGTTCCAGCCTTCCGTGATTCACACAGCCCCTGATAATTAAGGGCTAATGTCACAATATGCTATCCATTCACCAATCCCCAAACATACCACATCGCTCTAATGAATAAGTACTGTTCTCTTCTCATGTAGCCAAACACACTTTGTGTCTAGGCTGTAAAGTAAGCTAACACTTTATGTCAATTACATGTAGTATATGTAGCACATAATTGGATGATGAGCTTTGTGATTGGCATACAGCACAATTATTCTGATGTAGGTAATGCATTTATTGAATTTGAATTGGTCTGGCAGGGGCATTAGGGGGAATGCGATTGGCTCAGACAGACCAGTGAGCACTGTCGTTAAAGATGCAGATGAAGTTCGTTGGGACAGTACTTGAAGCAGATTTAATAAGAAAGAGCCATACAGTAACCTAGCCTGAAGGCGTAGGCGCGCTCGTGTGTGGATGGATGTGGATGATTCTACAGCCGGGAGTCTCAATAAAGATGTCTCTTCATATATCAGTGTAGAGATAGGACCCTTATATAAGACACCGTCCCACACAGTAATCATTCAGGGATTTCCTAGTCATATACTGATGTTTTTCTGTGAGTAACTGTAAACCAGAGTTTATTAAATGTCTTATCCCTTTTCTGATGGCATTGCTCAGATTTCAGAAAGGTTTGTACCATAACAAATTGCCCGGAAGAGAATTATTTGATGAGATTTCAATAGATTTTAAGCCTGCAATAGTGTACCAGCCACACTGTTGATTGAAATGCACATTTTGGATAATTGTGCAGTTGGACTTTTGGGTATAATTAAAGAACAGTGGTTCTAAACATTTGTTGACCATGAGCTCCCTAAATAATTGACAATCCCCTCTCCCCTCATACTGTAAAACAGTATAACCTCATATGCTATATGCTGACCAAAAATGTAAATACATGTTTATTTTAATGATTGCAAACTCATATGCCCCCACCCCCCCCCCCCCCCCCCCCCTTCCCCCCCTACCTTCAATAGGTGAAGTTTCCACTGCAATCAGTAAGTGAGAAAGCAATCTCTGGCATTTAAAGAGCATCCTTTTGCAAATCTCTAACACACACACGCACACAAACACATGCACTCGTGCACAATGACATGCACTCGTGCACACTGACACACACCAGCGCAAATGGAGCTAAAATCCCAGCTCACTTTGTAGGCTGTCAAACAAGACTGCTTCCACCCCCCGGGTCTCCTTTTGGTACGTCGGCACTGAGAGATCAATAACATCCCTCGGGGAGTGTTGACTCTCCTTCACAATAAAAGTGCCACAGAGCAGGAGCCCTCACAAAGGCTCTCTGGAGGAAAGAGTGTGAGGACTCCGCAGATGGACACAAAGGGGTCCCCATAGTGAGCTGGTCATGAGCAACACGCCAACCGCCCCGAGGACGATGAAATGACGGACCTCTTTCCCCCTTCATGTGTTTCTGTGCGCTCTGTCTCTCTCTCTCTCTCTCTCTATCTATCTATCTCTATCATTTGTTTCACTTACTCACCCGTGTGTGTGGTTGACTTTCAGAGGCTTTTACATTTGGAGACCTGATTGGGGGGCTTTGCTCAGACTGCCATGCACAATATTGCGTGAGGCCGCCGGGGGGAGGTATGGGGGGTGGGGGCCCAATCTGTTGGTCCCATCTGTAGAATACTTAATTGGGGCCTATAGACAAACAGCACTTGAGGAAGACTGATCTTGTACTCCAAAAATATCAAATATAATCTGTACTATAAGACATGCACAGACTAAAGGTCCCAATCTGAGTGCTGTCTGTATGCAGTTTGTGTGACGTTGTGGTTGAAACGTTTCCCTTTTTAAATGTATTGTATGCTGTCCAATTTCTTCTATTCTTGTCTCTCTTCCCCATATGCCCTGCAATGTTCCACCTCTAGCAGCCAAGCGTATTCCTCTCCACGTGCTAGCTCTGTGGGCTATTTTTAGCAGTCTTCCTCCGCCTATGGGATTAGGACCACGGTGATGATGACTTTTAAGAGCATGAGTCATTAAGCTCAAGAAGTTCACCCCTAGGGCTTGTGTACACACACACTAGTAAAATGACACACACTGTAAATAGTTGTGATTAATATGTATAGTGGCCAACCCACTAAAATAGAATTTTAATATTATTCATTATTTCAAAACAAGCAATATGTTAAACAATAACTATTAATGTATCATATGATACGACACAAATGAAGACAAACTCATTGACTTTTAACTGTTAAGAAACAAAAACAGCCTCACTCTCCACAGTGACATGAGATGCATGTGGTAAAGTATGGATTGCTCGGGCCTTACGTTGTGGCGTGCAGTAGCACGGGTTCACAGTTGCCTTTTCCACATTGTTTTGCTCATGTTGGATGTAAATTTTGTCTTAGAAATCACGAACGTACCGCTTGGATGTTGGTTTTCTGTTCCTCTTGCTCCATCTGTTTCCACAAGCACCATCATCGTCCGCCACCTATTTTGTTAAACCGGCGGCCTCGAAAGGTGGTTTATTGCGTTACACCACCAGGTGGGTTCTTTCTTCTGTCTTTAGGACACCCTGAGGGCTCGCAACCAAGACGTATGTATGCTCTTTACTCACGATTCTACAGGCACTGTCTTTTTCTCAGCCACATGTCCTGGCATTAGCCTACATCCCACCACAAAGTAAACCAATAAAGAAAATGTACATTTGATCAACAATATTAAATTATGATTTTACCCTGCGGATAGATTGCTGCAGCTTTAGGGGAAGATTAGGATAACAGTCATATCATGTCTGTAGATACTTCTGTCGTCGACCCTTTTCTGAATGCAGGAAGCAAAACCCACAGGAAGGAGATGTGGCTTGTGCATCTGTAGTGTGGGTTCAGGCCCGTGTGTTTGTGCGTGAGTTTCTGTTTGAGAACGTGTGTGTAGGTTTGATAAATGCCCCAGCCATAGGGTAGAGCATAAGACAAACATCATAAATAATGTTTTTTATGAATATATATTTCATCTACAGATTCATTTATCGCAAACACATTCTATCTTCCTACTTAGTATTTTAGGTATATGGCTTCGAAACGCAAGTTTATTTCCTTCTCTTAAATGAGGAATTATCTCTGACCTGGTTTTAGGCAATTGGGTTTTATAGAGCTTTAGATTGTTTGGTGGTAAATGTATCAGTACTCCAAAACCAACATAAGTCACACTGTATAGATTTTACAGTAGCCTATACTAGTAAGACTACATCTACAGTTGCAAGAAAAAAGTATGTGAACCCCTTGGGATTACGTGATTTACGAGTTTTGCATGAATTGGTCATAAAATGTGCTCTAACTTCTTCTAAGTCACAACAATAGAAAATCAGTCTGCTGAAAATAATACTACACAAACATTAGATGTTGCCATGGTTTAATTGAACATAACATGTAAACATGCACA
>JAODOY010000003.1:2304759-2318118 GCA_025399855.1 Forbesichthys papilliferus | reverse complement strand
GAGAGAGAGAGAGAGAGAGAGAGAGAGAGAGAGACACTTCTACAATGGTAAAGTGGCGAAGAAAACAGAAAAGGCTCTTTTACATACGGTGTGGGTATCTATTCTCTGGTATACAGTACACACACACACACACACACACACACACACACACGCAGACATTTTCAATCCTTTCATTCACTATGACTTTAGCACTTCTGTAGGCATGTTAATGCTAGCCTGCTGAAAATACAGTGAGGAATCCATGTTGCACAATAACAGACTAGGCATTACGGATGGCAGCCATACGATACGGAGATCGGAAATCGTCCGACACTGACTTAAATAGCTGGATAGGTATTGGTGAGAATTGGACAGTTGTAACCGATCCATGGGGCTGATCCAATTAAATTAATTTACACGCATAGGTCTACTGTCAAGCATCAGCCATGTCTAACCTATCCAGGCCACACTATCAGCAGGTTTATAAAATGCATCTAAGTCCTAAAATAGAGATTGTCTGTCATTTACTTTGCAACTTAACTTAAAACTTAATTTAACACGAGAAACTGATCGGTACTCGGTATTGGCCGATACCCAAAGTGCTGGTATCTGTATAGTGTATAGGTATCGGGACTAAAAATAACTGGAATGTGCCATCCCTACTATGAATCACTTTCTTCAGGGTTGCTTTTTCATCTTGTTAATACTGAAGCTGCTGGTATGTTCAAGGCTAAAAAACACACCTGAAAACACCACCACTGAACTTGGTCAGGGACTTCATGTCTTGCTCAAGGGCATATAAACAGGTGCAACACTCGCTACCATATGGAAGCCAACATGGAGGCACACTTTATAGGCAGTCTGTTTAACCACTAGGGCACATTATATACTGATTAAATGGTCAAACACCAGATGGACGCCGTCGTATAGTCAATTTGTCACTTGCCCCATGGCATGGACAAATATATATATATAACAGGTTCTTGCCACAGCAGAGCACCATGCATATAGTCTCATAAAACAACAGCAGTCACCTATGAGAAGGCTCTGTATAGCCGCCACAGCACAAGGGGATAGGCAGGATGTGTTAGCCCAGGACAAACCGCCTCTGCTCAGCCAGTTCCTCTTTGGATGGGACGTGCCAACTCAAGAATGCACACAGAGAGGTCGCTAACTGCCATGCATGCGCACACGCACGCACAAGGTTTAAAAAGATGTATAACAATTGCCGCCATCTTCCTCATCTCTGCAGTAAGTGAACCGGATGCTACAACCTGGTTTGTCCTTTGATGGCAGACTGCCAAAGGATAATTTGTTTGAGAAATCTCACCCAGTCAGACACACCCATCTACGCAGCAAGGCACAGACATACTTATATGGGCACACAGTATAACAATGGTGTAACCATTAAAGTGATCACTTAAAGTACTAATGTTTAGGGCTGAACAATTTCACAAGCTTATTGTGCAGTGTATTTCCATATGTGTATGCATATAGGCCTAATACCTCAGGACATTAAGAGGCATGCACCGCAAAATGCCTAATTTGAGAGCAACTGTTTGCTCAACATGCACAACAGAGCTTGTTTTGCACACACAGTCATGCCCAGACATGGAAACATAGGCTATTGTTGCAAAACCAATTTATAGTATTGTAGACAGTCACTCCCGCTACTCTTTATGTTAAGGCTGAATTTAGTAAATGGTTTCATGTAAGATGTCCTGAGTGTTTTGAAAGGCACCCTGAAATACATTTATATTATTATTATTATCTCTCACAGCCAGTTATATCCATATATCTACCCCTCCCATCATGGGTAACTTTAACCAAACAAACACATCTCCGCCCACTCTAATGTTGTTAGTAAAGCACAGTATGGGATCAATTAGCAGATTATTCAAGGAACACATGATCACATGATCAGTCTTTAAACCAGAATCATGGGACATAATGGATGACTGCGATTGCAGCGATACTGCACCTAAAGTTCCAGTGATAGGCATCATGAGTTAGCAGCAAGAACAGTTGGCCAAATGTTAATGAAAGTATGTTCTGCCCAGCTTATTGTGTTATCGCAATACATTTAATGTAGGTTTTAATTTAGGTCTGGTTCAAGGAAGGACAAGTGTTGACATTTATGTCAATGTTTTAAGTGACTATATATGTTTAAAGGGACATTTTATCCCATAATCATCTTCCTCCACAACTATATAAAATACTATTCTATAAATACCCTAATATTTATAAATTAGGCCTAATACAAGCCTTTGTCACAGTAGTGTTACCAACAGTGTTTATTGTACAGCAAGTAGGCTATGTTTTCTATCCTTAAAGCAACCATACTTAATTACACAGCCTTCCACAGATCTACACTAACACAGCTTTCTCACAGGTAAATGCTAGGCATATAAATGCATATCAAGTAGACCAAATAATAAAAACATGGATGTCTAACTATTCTTCGTCTAATAATCAACTCTAAATATGTTTCCAATAACATTACACCAACATGTTTAGAATTAGGTCAGTTTTATTGTGGAATACTGAATGGCGATACCCGATCTATCTGTATTTTCTACAAAGTAAGTTCATTCAGGTTTTCCCTTTAACTAAAAGTGGTTCTATATGACTTTCTGCCACTACATGTCACACTAAGCACACCGGCGTTTTATAAAACAAAGGTTTCACAGCATGACAGCAGATTAGATCAGATTACATCACATAGGATCGTTTGCTGCAATGGGACCGTCAACAGGTGCTGTTTCGAAAAAGATCGCTAGGATACTGCAATAATACAGAACTAGTCGAATGATGCTAACATGCGTCCACAAGAGGTGAAAAGTACAGACTATAGCCTACTTTAAAGAACCAGAGCATTTGTTTGCCATAGGCTAACACAACAAAAAGCAACATAGCAACCATCTTGCCTCCCTTCATGTCAATGTCTGTTATTTTGACACACTCTTGCAGTCGAAGTCATCTCTATGAGGCTATGGCAACTCCTGAGGCCGGTTCAGAGGATCTTACACAGCAATGAAAACATACCAGTGCAAACTAAGTGCCCTAAGATCCAGCAGTAGAACAGCGCCTACTAAGAGCAGGAATAGCCTGAACACAATAAGTTTGGTGGGGATGTGTGTTCAGTAGAATGTATACTGTATGTGAGGGAAGCAAGCTACTGCATCAACACTACTTTATGGAAGAAACTAGTTTTGTTCATGTATGCACCAGTCATTATCCCAACCTGGTATGTAAAACAGACTAACTGAATTTTCATTATTTTCAGGACTTCGCCTGTACTACTTGTGAAAAACATTGCAATGTTGGTTTCTTTAGCAATGCTTCGGCTATGCCATTTGTAACTCTCTCCCATGATGTAACTTTCTGCTGCCATCATCATTGTTCAATTCCTGGTGATATGAGCCATTGTACCTATTGTACCTCCTGGAAATTCTAACAAAGAAAGACAAACCTTCCTGTACATAAAAATTAAAAAAAAGTGAGTTTTCCCAGATGTTACACATAATATGTTAATGAGCAAAAAATGCTATGACAGCCTGAGTCCCTGTCTAAAACAGAGTCCCACTCCACTAATTAGCTTGAAAGAGTCAGTCTGTGAGATACACACAACTGACTGTAACCATGCAGTGTGTGCCTTCTCTAAATTTAATAAACCCAATTTTGGTAACCTTTCATATATTTTAACATTGTCACCACAGCCTTACAAAAAAACCAAAACCATCAATACTTGTGTTCTACTGGCATCCATCTATTCATCCAATGTCAGACCTTTTTAAAAATGTAGAAACCATAGAGCTCCTATTTTGCCTTTAAAACAATTCATAGAGTTGTACAGTGTCATTGGTAAAAAATGCTTATCTAAATCTGAGTGTGCCTGTGCAGGCATACAACAATATTTCCCCAAAGCACAGAACATTATTTGTAAACTAAACAATTTTAGTAGGTTGATGAATAAAATCGAGACATGACGTGCTGTACTGTAAGTCGACTATAAAGTATGAGATAAACATAGATGTCTTGCTACTTAGGATATGCTGACAAGAAAACATAGCATCTACATCATGACACTCTAAATAGCCTACTAGCGCTATTCTGATTATTCAAGTTAACCTGTCTGCTTTTGAATCCATTGTATCAGAAAAATTAAACACTAAAAAAAGATAAGCATTCTAATTAGTACAGATACACTTTATGATATAGAATACACAGTCTGGCTATAAAGGCTTGTGTTGCCACAACAACCTGATGGAATGGGGGTCGGGTCGATAAATCACCGGGCATCTTGAGGTGAGCGGATCTGTCTCAGTAGGGTAGATAACAATTGTGAACGGTGATGCACATAATGCACTGTTAATGTACATACAAAGCTCATCTGATTAGCCTACTGATTATTTGTACAAGCTTATGGAACCTTAGACATAAGCAGAAAATATAAAACTATGGTCATCAACAAATATTCTTAAACCTTCTTGGAATACAAAATAACCCTGTTTTGCTTATTTGGCTACACCGTTGGTTACACAATATTTTGTTGTTGTTTTCATTACAAAATAGTCACAATAATTTGCAAAATTTATCAAATATTTCCAATAATGTGCTTCTGGTTAAACACAACTGTAAGCTCAATGTTTGTTCAAAAATGTATGGGGAAAGATATAGTTCTATGGGAAAGACAGACATAGTAATTTGTAGATGGAGAAGCAGCATAGCAGATGGTTGCCTAGCAGGGCAGGGAAGTATAGGTATTGGAGAGGAAACACAAGTACTACATAACACGAAGCTACCGTATGTCACAACAACAAACAGAAAGTCAGACCCAGACAGCATGCTTGACCTTGTTATGCCAGAGTGACAACTAGGGTAGCCCACTTGTAGGTTGATATGGCATCAGATAGGCCTATTGATGTATGGCGTCAGATAAGAGGGCATCCTATGTGCAAATATTTAATTAATGTAAGCTTAGTGGTGATAAATAAATACATAACAACGAGATAGTTTAATCCTCTTTTAGAAAAAATAATATATTCAACTGTAGCCTATCACCAACTTTGGTTATGGTAGTAGTCATCTTTTGGTGACAACTTCGATATTGAAATTTGGAGAAAATAAACGCAAATACTTCCGTGTTGTTTTAATAACCGATTTAAAGCTGCTTTTTTAACGCATTTTATCCAAATGTGGTGTGTGTGTGTGTGTTGAAATGCTGCGGCACATATTTTAAATACTTTATTTGGTTTTACTATACCGTAACCCTTATTTTTTATTAGACTAAATCTAAATTGTTGAGTTAGCCAGTTTGCTAACTTTATCATAATCCAGGTGATCAAGGTGGGCGTATTCGGAGACAAAATAGCTTCAACGTGTGCTAGAATTACCTTGATCTGCATATGCATCCTCCATTTTCAGGCTGTTGGTCGTTTGTACAATTACTTTAAATCCAAATCTAGCAGATTCTGCACTTGACTGCAGTAGACTCAGTTCACTTCTTCAAGCTGTCGGACAGCTTCAGCTTGCTATGGGGTGGGGTCGTCTGTGACGTCAGTACGTCAAAGTGTAAACAGAAGGGAACACGTGGAACAATATTTGGACGACCAAAATAACACCAGAAGCACTTGTGTTTTCTTTCAGAACACATAAAACATTTACGACCATAACTCAAAATATACAGTAGGCTAATATGTTGTCATTACCATGTCTGCATTTTTTAAAGAATCACGTGTTCATTATATTGCAGATTTTATAATGTTATGAGCATGTAAATATGTTTAAAACGTCCACCAGAATCACATTGCACTGCAATTCAAGTAATTAAATAAACTATAGTCTACAGTCTATATAATTGTATGAATTCGTTGAATTCACTTTTGCAGCATCTGTTTAGCTCTGACCATTACACTTAATGTAGCTACCGATTCCCATTGCTATATGGATTAATAAAGGGCAAGCTTAACCGTATAGCTGAGTTATAAATGGAGGCATGTGAATTCAGACACAATGGTAGTGGTCTCCCTGATTGCTAAAGTCCTACTGCAGTTCACACGCTGGGTGCAAAGCCTTTAATAGGCAGTATTGAAATTAAACACCTAAACAATGTCATGCATACCCAGCATATGTGTGTGTGTGTGCGTGAGAGAGAGAGAGAGAGAGAGAGAGAGAGAGAGAGAGAGAGAGAGAGAGAGAGAGAGAGAGAGAGAGAGAGAGAGAGATGTTTACGTTAAAGACTGCCACCTGCTGGACTTCCTGCTGTTTGTGGAAGTTATAACAAATATTTTATATTTGTGATAGATGATAGATGTATAATGTTCAAGGTATTATGTTAACATCGTAAACATTTATAGATTTATTATTAGAATGTAAATGTATGTTCTATGACAATTTAATAGGCTCCTGTAAAAAAAAAAAATTAAGAAAGATAAACGTATTAAATGAAAACCGATTAAATCAAATAAAATAGCATATTGGAAGAAAAAACAAGTAAAAAGTGTGCTCCTGCTGGCCACTTGTTGTATTGTTCTATTTAAAACAAAGGTAGGCTACGTTCACGGATAGAAGTCGTAACTTGCCTGAGAGGACTTAAACCCCGCTTACTGGGGGGCTGAAAGCAGACAGGGATGTATTAGTTGAGAGTACAAGCAAAGCCCTCTAGATGAAAAGCATGCGGAAAATGGGCGCAGTCTGTAACACAAAAGACCCCTTGCTGTTCAACAGCACCCCCATCTTCCTTTAAAAGAACCCCCTCCCCCCGCCCCCCTTCTCTTGTCGAGGTGCATTATGGGGGAAGTCGTTGCCATTCGACCTCTGCAGGGCCTGCGCGGACGCAGCTAGAACCCTGAAATTCATTATGCGTTTAAAACCTTTATTTATTTCCGCATAACCTACATACTCTCACGGGGAGGCCAAAGCTAAGAAAAACGACGACCGTCCATTTCACTCGGATTATAACGTACACGCTTTGCAAAAACTGAAATTTAACGGGGAAATACTATTGAAAAAGTGAACATTGTAATATATTAAGAAAATGTCCGGAGAGAGAAACCGCAGGACGCTGGCTTTCCGAGGTGGTGGTTTAGCTGTAACAGGTTCCAGTGGTCTTGTTGGGGGTAACAGTAACAGCTGTGAGGGCCCGGCCTGTCAAGACCGACGTTTGAACGGGAATACGCCAGATCAAGAAGAGGACCGGGATCTGCGGGCTAAAGGGCCGTCGCAGAGGCGAGTCGATGGTGCTGGGTCTGTCAGCGATAGCACAGAGCCCGAAGCGGAGGAAGAAGAGGACCAGGAAGCGGGCAGTTCGGCAGCCGGGGAAAGCGAAGATCGCGTCGGCTCGGTGGAAGGGGAAGACGAGTCCGGGGAAGGGAGCAATTTGACAGCGGGGAACGGTTCGATCAGTGTTGACGGTGCGGGCTCAGGGAGCGGAGCAACGGGATCAGAGGACAACACGGGCGAAGCTGGCTCCAGGAAATCTTCTGTTGAGATGAGACCGCAAACACTTCTTCAAAAACATTCACTATTCCAGTCTACATGGTTGCAGGACTTTCCATGGGTTAAATTTTGCCAAGAGACGGGACTTATGTCGTGCTCCTGGTGTCACAACATTGCCACTAAAAACAGCGACGAGCTTGTCAAAGGGAGTCGCAACTACAAGCGGGCCTTGCTGCTGAGACATCACCTGTCTTCTGAACACGGCAGGAATGATCCGAACAAGCAGGTAGCTAAAGCCCCTACGCTTTCCAAAGTCGCTTACGTATCTAGTTTTAAAATATCTGTCAACCAGTTTTTGCCTAACAATTTTTGTTTTGACATACCATCTAATTCGTTCGTTTTTAAAAAAATAACATCGCGAATGCGGAAATATATTGTTAGCCACACAATCCTTTTGCCAGCTAATTACCGTAGCTAATGTTAGCCAGCTAAACCCAGCTAACTAGCTTGCTTTTAGCATCTGAGTTATTTGCATTATATTGGACAGAGTTCTTTACGGAACCGGTAACTGTAATCAAAATCCATCGCTGTACGAGTGACAGTTGAAGTTAGCTGCTTGACTGCTTTGCTTAATCTACGGTTACTATTATTACTTTCCCCTAGTTGCACGAATTTGCTCGGCTAAGTTGACATAAAAACATTGTCTGTATTCACACCTGTCCAACTATAACTGCTAAGTAGCTATCCAAATACAGTATGACACCTGCGGTGCTAGCGACTCTCATTGGCATCTACAGTAGGCCTACCGTACTAGATTGGTGAAAGATTTGTGGATACATTCTAGCCCTGCGTTAAACCTCAAGGGCGTTATTAAATAATGGACTGATTTTGCATTATGATTTGCCTGCTTTCTCAGTGTTACCGTACTAGTAGAAAAACAAATCCTTTTGTTTCCTCCGAAGTTGACTTGATTGCTAGCTTGCTAAAGGTCACACAATGGCAGAGCCACGACCCTTCGCAGCCTTTGGGGAACCGCACCCCATCCCAACCCCCCCCGCTTCTTGTCCTCACATGCAATTTCGTTGGCTCGTAGTCCCGGATGACCTCTGGCGCATTTCTTCCTACTCCCTTTGGGCAGCTAAATTAGAGGCATTGTGCTAGAATTACTCCCCAAAATCCATAGTTGGTGTCCCTTGCACCACTGGACAACGGGAGAAGAGTAAATCATGTTGCCTCTAGCCTGAAAGCACAACTGGCAAAATCTTTTGAATTGCTAGATTCAGTGCAAGAATAGTGGTAAAAGAATGGCACAGCAGTACCTGACCCATTAACAGTGTTATACCATATGGCGGCTTATCTTATAATGTGACAGGTGTCTCATTTTACAGTACATTACAATCATCTTATGAATATATTATTTACTAACTGGAGTTGATAATACAATGTAATTATAGTTAGTTATAATAATGCACAACATGCAGCCTCTATAAAAATGTGCAATTCTCATTACACGCAAAAAAAAGTTGTGTATATAATGTGATTTTGCAATGTAAGCAAAATTTCCATCTTTTCTTTATGATTACCTCTCGCAATCAAGTGTCTGTTTTTAATATCTGATTTTGTTATATCCTTACTAAAAAAAAAATCTACAAGCATTTGATTAGTTTGTGAGGGAAGAGGATTGCTCTAACACATTTAGTTCCTTGCCATGCACTCACTAATCACAATGACATGCGGTGATCCACTAACTTGTGCACATCTCTAATTGGTGAGTAGGTGGGGATTAGGGGCTTGGCGTAGAGCGCCCTAGCAACAAGGACCCCAGGCAGCATATTGAAGAGGTTAAACTGTCTTTTCTGTCAAATTGAACAGAGCTGTAGAACAAAAAAGAGCCAGTGCTGCTTTATTTAACATAATTAGATTCTGATATTGGTGTAACTTAATTTGCAGCTAGATATCATACTGTGATACTGTTGTTCTCCTCTAATATAGAAATATGTACCATACCCCCTTATTTTTTAGTTTGTAGTAACTCTTTGAGGACCTCATATTGTGGTCAAAGTTGAAAACAAAGTTGTTGTCCTGGTTTACCCACATGTTTATATAGTAGAATGTAGTGCGGACCGTATAAACAAACACCAGGTCAGCTAAGCTGCATTGTGAATCTTTACATTAAACAAGAACATCGGTGGACTTGCTCTGTTCACCCATTCTTGACATTAGTCAGGCCCCAGCTGCATGGGTTAACGCTAACTAGATTAGCCTTGGTAGTCTGGGCACACCAGGGCAGTTGTGGTAAATGTGGGTCCCCTTTGAGAAGGGGCCTTTTGTGCTTAATTCTCTAGACAGTCTTGTGCTCATGGCCCAAGCAGTTAAATGTTTATTTGTGTTACTGAAGGCAAGAGTGTGCTTTGTGTGGGTACTCCTATATCACAAGAACATTACCCTGTAATTCCAGGGAACTTTCCTAATGTTTAGCATAACCGTTAGGAGTTCCATAATCTGGGAAAGGGACACACCCAACCCTGTCTGGTGTCTGAGAGATAGATGGGATGTTGATATGGGGGGACGGAGGGCTGACACACAGTTTACTGGGGCGGGGAGGGAGTTTGGATGAGGGGGCCAGAGGGGAAAACTTCATGTGGAATTTGTCAGTTGAGTCGGTCTCCCTCTTCCAGTCCCTCTATCTCTCGTTTTATTCTCCCTCATCTGTCTGAGCATTGTTAGGAGGCCGGGAGCCACTCTGTGCAACCCTCCCACACCTTGGGCCAAACACACACTGCTGTATTGTTCTAGCATGTGGGGACAGACGGGCCAGTTTAGAGGGGTGGAGGGAGGGATGGAGGGATGGTTTGACGGAGGCCTAGCAGGATAGAGATGGCCTCGGGCCTGGGCTGGTCATGGGAGTGGATGGGATGGGGGGGGGGGGGGTGTATATGGTGTGGGGGGGAGGTCATTATGTTGTTGAGGGGTTTTCGTCACATTAGAGGTAGACTATGGTGGAGAGTGTACTCTAATAACGATAACTGTTGTCCTCCACTTGGTGGATTACTGCTGGTAAAGTCACTATCTTACAGTCTGTACACAAAGTTAAACACAGGGATGTTGTCTGTCGTGATTGTCAAGGACGCTGTTAGAATTGGATCGTGCTGTACATACGTTAACGTACGCATGCTATGACTGTTGTCAGTGCAGACGGAGATTAAATGCTGCTATGCTAACAACTACCCTCAATCATAGCCTGTAAGCTTGACTGTAGTAGATTGATGCACCATGTTGAAACCTTTGACAATAATTAGTTGTAATTGTATCTGGCATGTTTTAACTAAGGTTGTACGTTTTGTAAAAGGAAACTAGCATTTTCCCAAGTTAGAACTAAATAGGGCCTTCTCCTTTTGTAGAACTGTAGTGTATCTCTTGAGATAGTTATTGATTATTATCATAGTTTAACTGCTTTTAACCTCCTTCCTTATATTTTTTAATATGTATTTATGCCTTATGATAACTGTTTAGAATATCCAAGCACATGCTGACATCTGTAGCCTCCATACAAATGATCTAATTTCCACCTATGGTTAGTAACACCTCTCATAAGTGACCATTTATTGTCCAAATCACCTTAAAGTGACCTCTACATCATATGTAAAGGTCACTGTTAGAGGTATGTGTTTGCGTGTCATGGATCTGTTAGTCCTGGGGCTACTGTGAGTTGTTTGTATTAGAAATAGTGTTCAACATCTCCTTTCTCCTATCCTATTTGACCACAGCAATTGTCTCTAAAAGCTGGTGTGCCTTTTTTAACCCATCACATCCATTCACCACTTTATGGTGTTTTTTTTTCTTTCTTTTTCTGCTAAGCATCCAAATTTGACCTAGATCAAAGAAATACTTTTTTTTAGTTTGTCCCCGTTTGACTCACATTCTTCCACCCCAACCATATCTGGCTCATATAAAACGTAGCCACGTCATGGCTGTGTGTGATATCGTCCCCATATTTGTTCTTGGCGCCTGCTGCATGGAGCCTGGGTTGAGCCCAGCCTTGCCTGCAGCATCTGTTGTGCAGTGTTTCTCTGCTGGTTCTCCGAGACTCACGCTAACACGTGGCACATCTGGAGAAGGGATGATGCTGCTGAGGATGAATCCAGTTTGGAGCAACAGATCCTGTACCAGGCCGTTCTACTCTGATTTCAACACGCACCTTTTGCAAACTGCTGGCCAAGTTCTAGGGTAATCTCTCTCTGCCTACCAGCTCTGGATAGAATATGTTGGCAGAAACATTGGCCAACATTTCTATCGGTGCTTACATTTCATGGCAAAACTATAGATTCTGCATAGGCGGTACTAATTTACCTTTGCGTTTGAATATAAAATGTTATCGGGTGGTGTTTTTGTCTTCAATTTGAAACTGGGGGGGGGCACTGTGCTGAACATTTTTGGAGCCTAACGAAAAAGGTGGTGAAAATTGCTCTATTTATAAAGGGCATGTTGCAACAATGTATTGTAAGATCACATGACCCAATCAGCCAATAGTAAGGTGATGATTGGCACTAAATAAAGCTCAAATACAAAGCTGATGGCATAAGCAACCCAGTGGCCATCCTGTTCCAGAGGCATTGTGTATGTTGGGACATAGTATTTCCCCTTTTCTCCTCAGTTGTCCCAAACCTATCCACATGTTGGCCATCGCACCCAGGCCTCTTTCCATGGGTTTAAAGTGTGAGCTGAGCTGTGTAGCAGGCCTTTTTACGAAGGCCCTCAGTGAGTGGGCATTGAGCCTGGGGGGGGATCTCTGGCTATTGTGGTCACTAAAATGGGGTGACCCAACTCTCCTTCTCAACTCCCTCTCCCCCGTAACGTCCCTGCCCGCTCCACATTTCCTCCCCCGCCCCCATCTTTTCCCCTGGCTCCTTTTATCAACATTGTTCCTTCCCGTCATTTTCCCCCGATCACTCTCTTCCGCCTCCGCGTCTGTCCAGCTCCATCGGTGTCTTTTTCACATGCCCATCTTGGTCACTAGCGCCACCCCCACCCGTCCAGCTGTGACAGAGGATGATAAGCTCCCCTATACTGTCCCGAGCTGCCCTGTGGAGGAGGGGGGCTCACAGAAATGGATTAAATCTGAATTAATCGAGCCGAAACCCCAGCTGTGTGTGTGTGTGTGTGTGTGTGTGTGTGTGTGTGTGTGTTTTTGAGGGGTGGGTGGGACGGGTGTTGGGAGGGTTTGCAGGACTGTAGCAATGTGAATTATTCTGGATTAGGACATCTGCTGCAGTTTGAAAATGAAGGCTGCACATTAAAGGGACGGTGGTTTGCGTTCAACGAATGCTCATTCAGGGTGGACCAAGCAAGTGTGTGGTGTTTATATGCCTTGTGCCTTACACTCCCCCTCTCCTCTGCCTAGTACTAGGTTGACCTGGCATTGTGCCCTACTGTGGGGGGAAGAGCAGGTTTGTGGCAGGCCGGTTGAAGGCCATGCCTAGGGCTGTGGCGGTGAAGAAAATGTCATTGCGGTGATTAAGGGTGCCCCAATACCGCGGTCTGCGGTATTATCGCCATTTTTTTTGTTTTTGTTTTGAATGGCTAAATTCATTGCGCAGAGCTTCCGAAATGGTGTGATTCTGGGTCATTTATAGACAACGTGATCTCAGTCCGTGGTGAGACAATTGTACAACATCATAGGCTTTCTACCAGTTTAGTAGGCCTACTAGTTATCACGTGTAACTTTGTCCGGCAGATGATGGGCAGATGGGAAATATGACTAATTAATTATTAAATAGCGTAAGATAAAAAGCCTATGGCGCGCCAAGCGTAGCCTACGGAACACCGCCTTGATTTAGGTAGCATGTAGACAGAAAGACGTGATGGCACAGTTTCGGTTTAACAACCCGAAAGATTAGGAGACAACATATTCCATTTTCTTTCCCACACGAAATGCAGATA
>JAODOY010000003.1:2229081-2275072 GCA_025399855.1 Forbesichthys papilliferus | reverse complement strand
TGCTGTCCCCTCAAAATAACACAACACACAGCCATTAATGTCTAAACCGCAGGCAACAAAAGTGAGTACACCCCTAAGTGAAAATGTCCGAACTGGGCCCAATTAGCCATTTTCCACTCCCTGGTGCCATGTGACTCGTAAGTGCCATACTGTATATGGCATTTAATCTCCCTGTGATACTCCGTTTAACTGACGGGTACATCTCTATTCTGCGAGTTTAATATGGAAGAGTTGCAGTTACTTTATTCAAGCTCGCAGTCTAATACTGTAAGTATTGGTGTTGTCACGGTCTGTCACACTGGCCACAATAACACATTACATTCATTAAAAGTGGATTTAAAACAAAAGCCACACCCCTCTCTCGAAAGCAAATTGTGACCCCTCGCGGGTCTCACACCAAACACTGTCTCAAACTGTGCCAGAAATCCGAGCGTCGAGCAGAATTACAGTCAGGCAAATGTAACCCCAGCAGGGGTGCACCTGATGCGGGCAGTGTGTTTGCATCAGCTGTTCTCTGTGTCTGTGGGTGTGTGTGGGTGGGTGTGGGTGTATGGGTGTGTGTGTTCAGGCGAGTGTGGTAGATTTTCCATTATCTCAGAGCAGGCCTCAATGTTTCTGCTGATCAGCCCCTTCCCATATCTGTGTGTGCGCGTGTGCACCTGCCCGTCTTTAGCTTTTCTACATCTGCTTGTTTAGGGGTTGCTGTGTGAGTGTGTGTGTGCATGCGTGCGTGTATCCTGCCACCCAGTGCTATGAGCGATCAGGCGGGGCAATATGCTGATAGTTCTCCTCAGGAGTGAGGCTTGGCTGACCTTCAAAAGGACACTTCCTGGAAGCACGTGTGTTGTAATTAAGGACAGATATGTATCTAATCAGTCGCTGTTTGGAGAATGCATATTGACAATGAACCAGTTTATAATTTAACATATTGGTTTTCTTCCTAAAGACTCTAGTGTTGAGGGGCAGTAATTTATCTCTAGAAAAGGAAAACCTCTTGTTTTTTCTTCTCAGGTTCCATGTCTTGGAAACATTTCCAATTGCATGTCATAAGTTACTAAAATAACTAGTAACTGAATATTAAGAATATAGTCTCCTGTGTAAATAAACAGTTTGTTGTTGTTTTTGTAGCAATCAAAGAGCTGAGAATAGCAGTTGTGGTTTGGGGTCTATTTTAATAGTTAACATAGTTCTGCTGATACAGCCCTACCACAAACCACAGACAGACAAACAGACAGAGACAGAGCTGCGGTAGAGTTATAAAGGAGTGGGCAGTAGTTTTTTTGTGTATGCATGGAGGCTTTCTTGTGTCATTTTGCTTGATGAAAGTGTACTGTTAGAATGCTCTCCAATATAAACAAATTAACTGAATCTGTACATAAAAGTATATAATTGTAGTTCTTAAAGGAAATTATAATAACATCAGTTTAATTTACAACATACAGTATTTGTTTTAGTTTCTTGTTTATGCTATAGCACTAGCTAGTATAGTATTTTAGTATTAATAATCATCACCCTGTAAGCAAATATAAATAGTGTTTATATGCTGACATGCTGTCCACACACATTATTCAGCAAACACATTCACCAAACTCTAGTGTGTGTGTGTGCGTGCGTGCGTGCGTGCATGCGCGCCCATGTTTTGGAACAGTATACTGTTCAACACAAGCACATTGTAATTGTTTGGATGGCAGGAGTCAGAAAGGCCCATTCCCCTACTGTAGCGTTTCCCTAATGAGCAGCTGCAAAATAAGTGGAGGCATCAATATTTCAGCATTTTCATCGGGCAAGTCTGCATATTTCCTTTTGATGAGGCCTGTCAGGAGTGGTTTGTTTTGCCCGGTTTCCACTCACAACGTACCTGCAGTCAAGAATGGAGAACTTCCGTCTGAAAGTAAACTAAAAAATAGTCACTCAAAAGCTTCTCCACACACCTGCAGTTTTACAGTCTTGCTTGAGTTGACAGTTGAATGCAATGCTGAAACACTGCAAACGCAACCATTCACCTAGAAACTAGACCTTACTAGACCGATCGTAACTGAGGATAGGGGTTCCACTAAATTGCAAATCCATTCTATTTGTCTCCTGATGTTCCTGTTACCATGCAACATATTAGAGTTTTAGCGGGCAATTAGAATTCACATTTTCCATAGATATGGCCTTCGCTCTCCATTAGATGGTGCTGGCTGTGCATGTTAAGTACAGGCATCTCCAAATGAGCTCTAAACGCCGTCTGTTGTCTGAGTGTCTTGCTGGGACGGCTCTGCCATACTGGAGGCAATGGTTGTTAGACTGGTCTCTTCATACACATACCAGTACAACACCTCCGTGAAGTTGGCATCCCATGTGAAAATAATGTGCATACAATTATTTCAATTAGTTTGTGTGTCTTTTATGCACGTTTTGTGCCATCTGCACCTGTGTGATGACGAGTGCCTTGCACTCCCCTCTACTCCTCCCTCTACATATTGTGTCATTGGTGGGGACACAATGACACAATCGAGGAGTGTACCTTTTAATAATAGAAGGGCTTCTTGGAGCTTGTGGGTCCTAAAGCCTGCCGTGTGTGCGCGTGCGTGCGTGCGTTCGTTCAGGTGGACGAGCTCTACGAGGCCTTCTGCATCCAGAGCCGTCTGAGGGACGGGGCCAGTCGCATGAAGCAGGCCTTCTCCTCGTCCCCGTCCACCAAGGCCACCAAGGAGAGCATCGCAGAGGTCAACCGCAGATACAAGGAATACACTGAGGTAGGCCAGAGTTTGTAGGGGCATTGCAATAGCATGCAGTGTAGTCAGTAGGCATAAACAGTATTCTAACATGTTAAGAGCATAACAGTTTACAATACAATATTAGTAGAAAGGCCCGTTATGACTGAAATGTACGATCTTGTTTTTGTAGTCATTCTCCAACACCTATTAATACAACTGGTAAAAGCTCTCTCTTTAAAATGCTAATGATATCTTAAGGTATCTCAAACCTAGGCACCAGGTTATATAAACTACAAATGAACTACTGAACTAAATGTAATCTTGAATGGGCAGTAGGCCGATTGGCTGAAACTTTATCACATTTAATTAAGTATATTAGTAAGCCATGTAGAATACTGTAAATAGTGAAAGAACTTAAAGCTGGCATCGTTGAGAGACTCAATTGGGATAGATGGAAAAACATAATTTACCTGTCTGTCTGATTTGTGGTTCAGTGGTGTTATATGTAAACCTGGAGATGGAAGTTAATGCGGGTATGGCAATGTGTCTAAATATTGCTTTAAACTTTAGAGGATTTATTTAAAGCCAGTGGTGACTGTAACAACTAGAGGGTAACAAAGCCTGCATTACTTCCATTGAGATGTAAACACCATGTAGGAGCACGTGCCTGCAGAAAAGCCTTGGAGTCACTTTACATAAACACACACATTGTCATTGTTGGCATTGCTGAAACTTGTTGTCATCCTTCCGCACGACTTTGCAGTCAGTGATTACTTGACTGTTACTGTTGGTCTGGTCTCCTGTGACAATGTGTTGTTTACCTGAGTGTTCCTGTCTGTTCTGTGCAGAACATGAGCACCTTTGAGAACGAGCTGGAGAACCTGCTTGGAGAGTTTCATATCCGAATGAAAGGTGGGAGACAACATAAAGCAGAACTGATTTAAAATAAAAGCTTACACGTATGTACCTTTGCTCATACAAAGGAATCGATTGATGTTGATGATGTCATCATAGATGATGACATCTATGATGTTTATTGGCATTGACGTTAATGAAATGCCCAGCATTTTATTGCTTTTACATAGGCCTACTGTAACATTTAGCACACTCTCCAACATAAATCACACAGTCAGATTATTTTAGACAGTGATTTACAGTGTAGTTGATGGTGGGCAGAACACACCATATCAGCATGATTTAGTAACCGATTAGACTTCTAACCTCTGATTTCTATGGCTCACAGGTCTGGCAGGCTTTGCTAGGCTATGTCCTGGAGACCAGTATGAGGTGAGTGTGTGTGCGTGTGCGTGGCAATGTATTTGGTATGGTATTGAAACATTCAACCTGACCACCATGTGCATTGTGGTTACTCTTATGCTACATGAACACTCTAATTCTATGGTTTCAATTGAGTAGCTTTGCTTAGCTCGCAATGCTTCCTCCCCTACTCCGCTCTCATACAGATCTTTATGCGCTATGGCCGACAAAGATGGAAGCTGAAGGGGAAGATTGAAGTGAACTCCAGACAGAGTTGGGATGGGGAGGAGATGATATTCATGCCTCTCATATCGGACCTCATTAACATCAAGGTACAACGATACGGAATCCTGGACATCCCGTCATTGCACAGATTCACATCCTTTTAATGTGTCATTTCAAGCATGTACTAGGAACACACCTTAGTAATGCTTCTATTTAGTTGGCTATTTTACCTCTAGGTGGTGCTCTTTTAATGGGTTTTGTCTTTTCACCTGGTTCTGAACTGAGTGCTGTGAAATGTTCCACAGATATATGCACTCAGATACTCAGAAGTGAAGACTCATGGCTGAAGATGCCATAACAAGGGCCGACTGTTAAAACTACACTCAAGTTATATTAGCATAGGTGTTTGTCTATGCTAATAGTGTGTAGTTTTTTTATTTTTTTATGTGCAGGCTATACCAGTGAATAAAGCTTGTGTGTGTCCATCCAATCAGGTGACAGAGCTGAAGGGCCTGGCCACTCACATCCTGGTAGGCAGTGTGATCTGTGAGACCAAGGAGCTGTTCACCGCCATGCCTCAGGTGGTTGCAGTGGACGTTAATGACCTGGGGACCATCAAACTCAACCTGGAGGTCACGTGGTTGTAAGTGGGCTTTACTGTCATGTATGGGTTTATTATCATTTGAATTTATTAAGTGTTAGACATCTTATTAAATAGATGGTAGATTCAAAAGATTGTAGAGCACTGCCATCTACAGGTATATTTGAGAACTGCCTGAATGTTACTTTGCGTTAAAGTTAGCATAAATGTATGTTAGCGCTGTATTTACATATAGGATTACCGTATGTGAGGATAATGATGGTGCATCATTTAGGACTACTACACTACTATACACTACAATATGTAAGAAATATACAATATATATTCTAATATAATCTAATATAAATATTAATGGACAAACGACACCAGGAGGCGGTTGCTGTGTACACATTCTATCTTCCGTCAACCGTGCTCGCCTCTCTTCTCTTCCCGGCTCCAGCCCGTTCGACGTGGAGGACCTGACACTGTCGTCGAGCAACATCAGCAAGGCTGCGGCGCTCCAGAGGCGCGTGTCCATCTACAGCCAGGGCACACCAGACACGCCCACCTTCCAGGACACCACATTCTTTGTGAGTGGGTCAGGGTGGGTGGGTGGTCTTCATCATGCCGTGTTTGCCTAGCATTCGTCTCCCTTGTTTGCGTCAAGCCTACATGGCCACCAGACACGTCGTACAAATGCAGGAAATGTAGTTTCCCTTTAAGTAACCATGGTTACTTGTGGTGTCCCAATGCATTCCCAATGTCAAGCATGCTATCCCAGTCTCAATATTCCTGCCCCACCTAACTCCCCCTCCCCTGCCAACTCCATGCCCTCTTCCCATTTGCCTGCATCCGTTAACGCAAAGAAGTGGCGGCCGTACCCCGTGGAGCGCCAGCGTCTCTCGTTTCTGCACATGCTCCGAGACACCCTGCTGGAGAAGATCAGGCGCAGTCGCTCCTTCGGCGACCTGGCCTCGCTGAGGCCACGGCCTAAATCCAGTCTGGCGGTCTATGTGAGTGTGCGGTGTGGCCCCTCCCCTTGATCCTGTGTGCTCTCCTTCTGAATTTGAATTTACCACCAAGGGGATGGAGCTCCCCCTGCTGGTGGACACACGCTCACACGCTTGATTTGCTGTTTAGTTTGCTGTGGTTTAACACTTACCTATGGAACCGCTTACTGGTTTATTTGTTGCATGTGTGTGTTTTGATTAACATGTTTGCATTCTAGTTGCAGGTCAAACTCACCCGTTCATAGAGATTAAACCATTTGCAGAGTAGTAGACTTAAAAACGTGGCCATGTAGCTATTAGGTTTATTACTAATCATAGTTTAATACAGAAATCTTTGATTTACTGATCCAGGTATAAAAATATGTGGTGCAACACATCTGATTAATTTCATATTTAGTTTTACTAAATTTAGATAAACTCCTAAATTTAATCTATGTAGGTGCAACCCACCCTTTGAGTGCTGTGGATATAGAACATATTAAAGGCCCCCTAAATGTTGTTGTATTGTTTGAAAGGACTTGAAATGGTGGCTAATTTTATATTCTGGTTTACATGTCAACTTCCCAAATACCTTTAAAGAAATGGATATCTGGACCTTTCAAAAATGGGAATGGGACCTTTAATTTTGTAGTGTTTCCTTACTGAGGCTATAACCACACAAGCGTGAATACGTTCATTCTCTTCGTTTTGGCCTTCCATTCACGCTAACCAGACAGATTACAGTACACCACTGAAAACTGAGTTTTTCAAAAATGCACTTCCCAGGGGATAAATCTGAGAGTGACGTGTCTCTTTTGAAGAAAGCTTTGAAAAGACACATTTTGTCCATAATGTGGACATATTCTCAGCCTTACTTTCATTATGCTCATACAAGCTATTCCTTTGTAGCCTGGAGTAACCATACAAAAAATGAACTTCACCAGTATGGTCTGGTATATACACTGTGCACTGGGAAGTGTTAATAGTCGTTTCCTCCTACTGGGCAGAGTAACGTTGAAGCTATTACTTAACAGCCTTTGACCAATCTGCATTTGATCGCCTCATTAATCTCTACCACCATTTTGAATCAGGCTTGACTTCAACGTCCTCTCACTAACCCACCGTGATTGGTTCGCCAGCAGGGTGGCTGTGATGACGCTAATGCGAACATGGTTTCCACACGATCATCTCAGCAAAATTCAAATTGATCTGAGAACAATAGTCGAGCGGAGCCAAGCTAATTCTTTACTCCGCCCATTTCTGACTGTCTCACTCACACTATTGTTTTTTTTTACTCCAGTCCACGTTGCCCGATGACGCGTTCGAGAACGGCGGCTGTGGCATGGCCGAGTGCAAGCGCCTGTCCTTCACCTTCTCCGACACCTCGGGCTCCACGCCCAGCCCCAGCCCCGCCCCCAGCACCCACTCCCAGGGCCAGTCCAACCCTGAGATCACAGTCACGCCCCCAGAAACGGACCTCCGCGGCCTGCCGGCCAAACAGGGCTCCATTGTGGAGGAGAATGCAGAGGAGGAGGAGGAGGAGGAGTCGGGGAGTAGGGGAAGTGGCAGCCTGGCCAGCGAAGAGGCGGAGCCTCCCGATGACCCTGAGTGGGAGCGCACCGAATCGCAGCGGAACTCGCTGTCGGCGGGGGCGTTTGACAGCCACCTTTCCACGGTGGCGCCAGAAGACGTTTTCCTGGACCACCCCGACGAGCTGAAGCCTGTGGAGCTGGACACGGAGGAGCCAGGGAGCCTGACCCACCAGCTGGTCCGGAGGCTCACCTCCTCGGAGATCACCCCCCTACCGCAGCCAGCGCCTCCAGGCGGGGGCGCCGCGAAGGACGGCTCGGCGGATGGGGGAGGAGGGAGCCCCAGCTGGACCGGGGAGGGCAGCAGGGCTTCCCTGGACTGCAGCCTGGAAGAGGCCCTCCAGGGCCTGCTCGTGAGGCTGGAGGCTCTGACGCAGCGCTGCCACGAGCTGCAGGACCTGGAGCAGGAGGTGATGCGGCTGGAAGACCTGCTCAGGGTGAGGAGAGCCTCTTTGTGTTGTGCTGTAGCTCCCTGCTGTGGGGTTCAGGGGGGCCCAATAGTGCCCCTGCAGGCACTTGGAGGTACTACAACAAAGTGGGTTATAAATATTTGAACAAAAATGTAGGCCTACTGATTTATTTCATTTTAAATAATTTATATAAATGGATTTTAATTAAATAATTTAAATACATTGATTTAAATCAAATCAATAATAAATATAATAAAATAATACTTTTTAAATAAATGTAGTACTTTAATTAAGGTTCCGTCATCAGTCTCAGTGAAACTATTGCGGTGTAGTGGTCCAGTGTTTAAATGTACCACATCTGCTCCCTCAGTGCCGCCTGCCTGGCCACAGGAGCAGCTCGTCCAGTCTCAGCCTGACCGTGGAGAGCGCCCTGGAGAGCTTCGACTTCCTCAACACCTCCGACTTTGATGACGAGGACACTGGGGACGATAACGGCGTCCCCAACACGCCGCCACAGAGGTCCCCCTTCTTTGACATGGACGTAGAAAGGATCGGGTAGGTGGGGGTGGGTCTGTAGTTGAAGTCAATGGCATTTTAAGACATGCTGTTGATTTCTTTGAAATATATGAATACATATCAAGACTGTAACAATACAATAATAACAATACAAAATGTTATTGGGCAGTATTATACACACTATAAAATACTAAAATACTTTTTTTTTTTTTTAATGAATACATTTGTGCCAATCAGCTACTGCCCCCTGCTGACGAAGTAATGTGTGTCTGTTGTAATGTAATGTAATGCAGGGGCCTGCATCCTGAGGCCAGGGGACACCTGAGTGAAGCCCTGACAGAGGACACCGGTGTGGGCAACAGTGTGGCTGGCAGCCCCCTGCCCTTGACCACAGGAAATGAGAACCTGGATGTGGCCGTTGTCATCCACCTGCAGTACTGTAATCTTCTCATCCAGGTAAGGGCTTTGTTGTTGTCCACACCAAGCCACTAACACTATCCATCAAGCCATGAACGAGTAGACTAGAATGCTGCGTTCAAATGCAACTCGTTGTTAAGACACGGGAAGCCTCTCTTGTGAACTTTGTTCTTATTGACTCTTCTTGTGAACACAATTGAACACGACTCCATTTGAACGCAGCATGAATCTCAATTTATGCAGTATACTGTACCATATGATAAGTTGATTTGCTCCTAATCCACAAAAATCTCTCTCTCTCTCTCTCTCTCACTCTCACTCTCTCACTCTCACCCCAGGCCCTGAGCGGTGGGCCGGGGGTGTGGCAGCGTCGCAGCTTGCTCCAGAAGCTGGTAGCCCAGACTCAGCTGTTTGAGGAGATAGGAGAGGTCACCATGGACAGGCTGGGAGCCAACACATCTGCTGCTGATGGTACGTACCCTGGAGAGTACTGCTTGTTCATCTTCTTCACACGCACCCATGGGGTAGCAGAGGGCATCTCCTTGGGATATTACATGGAAAACTAGCTGTTATATGCAATGGTAACTAATTGTTTGATAGTGTCCTTGTTGGTCTGCAATTTCAAGTGTGTTTTTTGCATTGAAAGTATCATGTTCAAAAAGCAAGGTCACAGATTTTCAGATGATTATCTGTGGAATACGTGGTTATAATGTAATGTAGGATTCCCACAAGGATGAGTTTCAATGCATTAGTAAAACACAGTACCTGAAATAAATACTTAAATAACATATTGGGTTAATACATTCCCTGTAAACACACACACACACTAACATGCATGCGTGGCTAGACACAGAGATCTTTACACAGTAGATATCAGTTTGCTGCTATATCAGTGCTCTCCTGTGCCCCCAGCGCTGCCAGGCTTGGCAGAGCGCCAAGAGCTGATGGCCTTCTGGTCGGAGTGCAGCGGGTCAGACGGTCTGTTCCACGCCACGCTGGACCGGGTAGTCCAGTGCATGCGGCAGCGCTACGCCGCGACGCTGCAGGAGAAACACAACTGCACCGCCGACACAGGTTAGTCTGTTGAGTTCAGCCGCACTGCAAACGCCTGATATGATGCATACTGAGGACACACAGCACGAAATGTTCAGTGAGCTGTGATAACATACACAAGCAGCAAGATTATTAATGGAAACACTAGGGCTGACCCGAAAACCATTTTACATGTGGGTTTTTCCTTTACCGAGAAACTACTAGTCACAGGGCAAATAAGATGAATAAAATAAAAGAATAATAGAATAACAAAATTGAAAACCGAATACCAACCCATCAAACGAATACCCGAGCATTCTGGGCCAGCCCTAACAGGTAGTTAAAGAGTGATTTAAAAGTATTGTAGCCTGAATTGTGCGGCGCTCAGTTACGCACAGCAATAATTACAACGCACTAGCAAGGCTGCGGTAAAAAGAGATAATACAAATTTGAATTAAGCATTTAAATTTGATATTTTCTGCACTTACCTATTGTCATCACAGTAATGAACATCCTCTGTATTCGATCTTATTTCCACTTCAGCTGGTAGTGTCCAGTCTGTCATACCTTGTATACCCTGCCCTGTTCTGTAGTGATCAGTCTGGTCGTGGGTGAGATGGTGGACAGGACTGACCTGGACACAGCAGCGGCCCGTCCTGGCCCACCCATGTCTCCGCTGTCCCAGGACGTCCTGACCGTGTTCCAGTTCCACAGTTACATCCTACAGCACAGCGTGCATGACATGGAGACACACCTGGCACATCTGGCTAGAGAGGGTGCGTTATTGTGACCAGTGCACAGGCTTCTGCTTTAATGTGATGGAACTCGTATTGATCATATTTACCTGTTGTCCATGAGATGATGATGATACATACATGCTCATCTTGCTATTTCCTCACATTTTAAACAAACTGCAAAAAAAAAAAAAAAAGAATAAAGTCTACTTTAGTGTGACATTATCAATGCTTCATACAGAACACTTTTGTATTTTGCTTTAATTGGTCAATAAATGATCAATTTGTAACCAGAGGGACCTGCATAGCTCTGCTGCATGTACACCACTAGATGGCAGTATAACCATTTAAGAAACACGTTCAGGGCAAATGGCATTAGTCTGTTTACATTTACAGCAGTTTGCTCATCCAAAGAAGCAACTGCATGTGACAATAGATGTAAATACAACGGGTCATACACCCTAAATTGTAAGCAAACAACATACTATTAGAATAATGACAGCATCTTCTCATCAACCTTACAAAAATAATTAGTACATTCACTACATGCAAACAAATGCCTACTTGACTGAGCATACTTGTAATGCACTCGTACAACATTATAAGAAGCACATTGAATCACAGTGACACCAGCTTGATTGAATATGATTATGTCTGTTTCAGGTGTATTTGCAGAGGCCTTGTGCTGCGGGGACCATACTCGGTGTCTGGCTGAGCTGAAGGAGGTGGCTGTGACGTCCCTGTGGCCCTGTAAGCCCACCCTAAGGGCCCTGGCTGCCCTGCTCACCACAGAGGACCCCGCGGTCAACAAGGCAGCTGCCGACTACCTCTCCTCTGCAGCCTCTCACTCCCACTTTAGGACCAAGGTCAGTGGAGCGTGCGTGCGTATGTGTCAGTGAGAGAGGTACTTTGTGTGCATGTTTTAATAATGTAATGTGCAATGAGACTGTTGTTTGTTAACTGTGTTTGACAACAGGCTGTAGAACACTTCACACAAGCCCTGTCAGAGGCTGGGGTTCAGAGCCAGAGGGTTGCATGTTCTGCTCTCAGCTGCCTACAGGTGAGGTGTCCACCTTTACCACGTGTGCCCTCTTTACAGGAGACATTGACCGGGTATATGGACATATATTTGTGTTCTGCGTGGGGTTTTTTCCTGTGTTGTAATAGGATAGAAGGAGTTAAAGTCTACTTTTCTAGTTTGATTATAAAATGTAGTATTTGCTACTGAATAATACTAAAATCACTGTGGTTTTATTTCATTACATTTAATTTAATTTAATTAAATTTAGCTGATTAGACTGGTAGATTTACTGGTCTGCTAAATACGTACAAGTGAAAGCATCCTTACAACTGATGCAAGAGAGTCAGTGAGGTGTCAATCAACAGGTAATGCCCATATAGTCCTGGGGAGAGGTTTGATCAGTTACGTGAATTCAAATGACTTGTTTTACTTGGTTTAGCAGCCATTGCAAATCATCGGGGAGCCATAAGGGAAACTTTAAGGCATACAACCTTCTTAAATGTCAAACTTTATCAAAACAAACATTACTTGGCCTGAGTCCTCCAGACTATTGCTCTCAAGTACATTTGAACTGAGCGTATAGACTGCAAACTCTGTTTGCTTTAGTGTTCACACCGCCACTCCGGCTGAGGGACCAATCAGCGACCAGTGAATGTATCGAAGTGCAATGACGTTGAAGTCCAGCGTTTGTTTTGAAAAGGTGGTAGATAGAATGGCATAGAAGTGATGAAAGGCTAATGTGTTACAAATGAATCTGAGGTCTACGACCGTTATTAAGCACGCTGTAAATGATCCCCAATGGAGCGTGTCCAGATCCTATTCACAATGGTGGGTCTGATTACACTGGGCTAGCAGTTATTACACTTCAACATGATTTTACTGTATGAAAATAAAATAAATGGAGGACAGGTTCTCTTTATTTATTTACCTAAATATACAGTAAATACCTGTATAATAGTTAGGCATGTATACTATACTTACCCTGTGCTCCCATCTGTGTATATGTGTAGGCAGTTGAGAGTGTCAGGGCAGTTGTAGCACTGTGCGACTCTGCTGATGAAGAACTGCGCCATGTTGCCATAGAGACCCTGCTTACGTTCGGTGAGTGGAAAAAAATACTACGAGTACATGTCCACTGCATTACATATACCTCCATTGTATTATATGCGTGTCCACTGCATTACATATACTTCCATTGTATTATATACATGTCCACTGACTGTGCGTGTGTGCCTGCGTTACCAGGAGAGGAGGGGCGTCTGGCATATGAGCAGCTGGACACAGTGCCGGGGAATATGTTCCATCTGGGCACACGGCGAGGAAACGCCGTCACCACGGCCTTCTGAGAACCTGTTACCAACATCACAACAAACTTGGATCACTGTCGAGACCAACACAGTTCTCAGTGCTTGTGATACTCAGGCCCTGTGTTGCAAACATCTGGTGATGCTAAGGCCCTGGTACCAACATCTGGTGATACCATGGCCCTGTGTTACAAACATCTGGTGATGCTAAGGCCCTGGTACCAACATCTGGTGATACTATGGCCCTGTGTTACAAACATCTGGTGATGCTAAGGCCCTGGTACCAACATCTGGTGATGCTATGGCCCTGTGTTACAAACATCTGGTGATGCTAAGGCCCTGTGTTACAAACATCTGGTGATGCTAAGGCCCTGTGTTACAAAAATCTGGGGATGCTAAACCCCTGGTACCAACATCTGATTATGTTAAGACCTGTTACAAACATCTGATGATGCTAAGTCCCTGTGTTGCAAACATCTGGTGAAGCTAAGCCCCTGGTACCAACATCACAAGCTTGGATCACTGTCTAGCCCAACACAGTTCTCCGTGCTAATGATGCTTCTGTGACACTGGCCACAATGAGAAATGCAGTGATCGATGCAGGGCTCCTCTTTGAGCATACAGACCAGACAGAGGCTACAGACCTCGCCAATACTGCATTTCAGAACTAGACACAGTCTGCTAACAGGAACTAACATTGCCACCTACGTAAATGCCCCAGATAACCCTGCTTTCTGAGCCAGGCAGATGGATTGAACCTGAGAAACTGTTTGATAGAAGATGGGGACTCTGAGCCTAAACGTCACAGACTGTGGAGATGCATTTTCATCCACAGCAGAAATTGTTTGTGCTCAAATGACCTGGAAGATCTCCTTCTGATAACCTGCTAATTCTCCAAAATAACTGGAATAAAATGTACCACTATTATGAAGCCATTACCCACTGCACCTGTTTATCCAGCTATTAATAATCTGACTATTAGTTCTGTTTTCCAACATTTCATTTATTAGGTTGATAATAGCACTGTGTTATATGTTCAGCAGGTGATTTAGCATTATGGTATATGTTCCTTGGCGCTTGTGGAAGTTCTACTTTGCAGGCATGTAAATATGGCACATAGTACACATCGGGTGCAACGTATTTGGATGTATTCACCCCTGACTTCTGGATTTATTTATTTTTTTCTCTTTTCTCAATTTACATTTTTCCAGGGATTCTGGCAGTTTTACACTTTTCTGTTGATAATTTGCTAAGATATTATTAGTTATTCACTTGTACTTCTGGAATGGGGTCCAACACTTACACACACTTCATAGGTGATGTAATTGAAATGGTAATAGTAAACATGTGCGGATGGAAAATGTTCCCAGGTTGTGAGAACAGTGCAATTTGAATGGATTTTTTGCAATTATATTGCTTGAGACATTACTTACTGTTTGGACCATTAGAGCCTTGATAGAAGAAGCTCACATTCTGAAAACACCATATTTTTCCTACTATTCATTTCCAAGCATGGTTGAGGTATGTAGGTGCTGTTTATGACAGAATGCACTTTCTGCATAGGCGACCTGTAATGTTGCCTATAGACAGGTTAGAGGTGTTGTTTTTAACAGGGTTTTTTTGTTAGATTATGTGAGCTAATGCCAGATTTTTTTAGATTTTAATAAAAACCAAACAAAAAAACATAGAAATGTCTTTTTTGTCATCTTAACTCCTCACCTGTGATGTGAGAAACCTTAACATTGATCTAGTGTAAAAACTATAGCCTACTGTAACTATACTACTGAATCTCATTCTCGTGCACAGCAGAAGTCATGCTTGTTCACTTATTTATTGTTTATTTACATTGTAATTATGGAATTCTTTGGAGTTCAGATGTATCATGTCATAAAGCAGATTATGTTACACTATGGACATTAATTGCATATTTATGTTTAATTTTAAATTATGTCTAGATTGGTTTATGGTTTAACAATGGGCTTCAGAAATTTGACCCTGAAAATGATTTGACGTTTAATTTAAACTGGAGTTTATTTTTAATGGTTTTAAGATTATTTTTGAGAATATCACAAGTAAATATTTTATAATCTAATAGCACAAGAGATATTAATGGGGATATTATTAAGTGACTTAATATAACCAAAGAAAAACAAATTCTAGCCTACAATAGTTCATCAACCACAAATGTGGTCTAAATGTTGTACATTTTGGCCAGGAATAACACTTTCATAAAGAAGCACAATATAAAAATAAAGAAAATCCAATATAATTGGATTGTGTTAAATTACATTTGATTTTTAGATGCACAGCCCAAAAGCCATATAAATAAGTAGAAATATTTTTGTGATATGTATTTTTTTCCTGGTTTGTATTATAAAATGTAAATATGTCAAAGCGGTTACTAAAAACTAATGTAAATGTTTGTTTTTCTATGCTGTGGTCCATAAGTAACTATTCAAGATGTGAATCTTTTGGTATGTGACATTGCCTCAGCTAGTTTGTCAATTCAACTTTCAAGTGACCTGCTTAATTCTTTGAAACTGTTGACCAGTGTTAAATGTTGATAGTTTGGCTTAGTTCAAATTCATATGTGTACTGTATAGGCCTAATGAGTAGACTAAATTCATTGTATTGTCAAAGGCTTTAGCTAAAGATTGCAATAGTTTCAGACTATTGCGCTTATTTCACAGTATTTCCTCTGCTCATTAAAATCTGCAATAAATATTTTTGCATAATTAACTGGGTTTTAACTGTCTTGAAATTTGATTATTGAATGATTATCAGTTCTGAAATGTGACTCAACGAATGAAAAGCTTTAAATGACTGCAAGATTGACAACTGTCCAATTATGTTCAATCCAATACATTCATACTTTCTTTCATATAGTTCCTATACTTATCCAACATTTGAAAAAGCAGAAGACTTAAGTTCCACCACAAGTAAATGGTTAATTTTCAAATGCCAGCAATAAAAATTATACAACTATATATAGTATAGCAAGTATTATACACTAACCCTTGCTACTTCTAATTTGTGCTCACCTTAATTGGTAAGCATAATATATGCTGCTACAGACTATTTTTGAGCTTTCAGCTGTATGTCAGTGATGCTGTACCTTAATGCCCTCCTAGAAGCTCCTTCTCCTCCGCAGATTGGCCTGTATAAGGACATGCAGAGATAAGATCCGAATGAGCCCTGCTATGGTACAGTCTCCTCCACCATGGAGCGGCATGAGAGGGGCAAGGCCTATATGCCGATACACATAGATATCTCCCCGGGCCAGATTGTGATCCATATAAACTTCATAGTTCATCTTTGGTATCCTGGTGCCTGTTTTACTCAGAATGTGCTTTTATAGACAGTCTAATTGTGGGCGTGGTCAGCTATGGACTGTGATGTCATCTAAGTGTTATTGTCATGCAGATTGCCAATGTAGTTTCAAAGGAAAATGTGACTTACAGCAAGTCTACATGTCAGTATTAAAATGTAGTCATTCAAGAGGCAATGCAAGTAAATTGCAACGTGCTCATTACCAGACTAACACATAGTTATGGAAGTCCATAGAGGACTAAATTCAAATGAACATTTTAATTGTGAAGTAATGCCAAAGCCCCGTCTTGATGATTGGCGTGACAGATTTCATTTTCAAGTTGAGTTTAGTCCGTAAAAGCGCGCGGTGATTTGAAAATATATTTGAAGGGGGGCGCGGTAATTTTTATTTAATTTGAATATGGTCCGCTGCAAAGAGCATTTGTCTTTGAAAATGAAATGATTTGGGATTGCATTAAAATTTTGTGTCCACTAAAAAAATGGGAGGAATATTTGGAAAATGACATTTTCTGATTGCATTTTCTTTTGAATTGAATCCTTTATAAACTTCCATATACGGTATCTTGAACACTAGAACTATCGAACTGTTCTTTTACACCATATCCCATTAGAGAACAAAAGTCCGTAGCAATCGTGCAAACGCCACCATAATGCATCACTTGAATGGACAGCAAGCAAACTGAGTTTCTAGGCACAGAATTATGACGGCAGAAAGATTAGCTCACTGACTTCAGCGCAGACTAATCTGCAATTTTACAGTACTGTATATTCAAAAAGTATTGAATATGTACTTTCGACTAACAAAAGAGATGCTAAATAAACACCAGACACGGGTGCTCCTTGAAGTTTACTGAAAGTGATTAACAGGAATGCCAAAACATTGGCTGTCAAAACATTTTATATTAAAAAAAAAAAAATGTAAAAAAATGTAAAAAAAAGTGTTAATATACTCCAGACATGCATTTAAACTGTACAATAGTTGTAATTTTTTATAAGTAAAACGTAATATGAAAATCACATTTGTGTTTACTTAGTAGCAATACAATCTGTAGTTGCAATTTCAACTCACGGTTTTATAAATAACTTAGATTTTTAAAAAACTTAAACCCCCATATTAGAAAACTAACAAAGGAGGGTGAAGAGTCAATAAAAGCAAAGTCTACACTAAGCACCAATATACATTAATACTAGATGGCTGCTTGCATGGCACAAGTTAATACAGTTAATGCACTGAGGGGCCAGCATCTTCGTTTGATTTCTCTTCCTCAGCTGAGAGTCTTGCACTAAATACAGGCTCATCATCCTCAATAGACTCATCACAGCCCCCCTCCTCTAGACCATCTGCATCAAGGGCAATTTCCCTCAGCTCCTCCAAGTTGTCTGGACTTTTCCCAGTTAGCCTCTGAAAAGAGTTCAGACATTAGACCAGGGTTCCCCCAATCCTGGTCTTAGAGGGTCACTGCCCTGCATGTTTCAGATGCATCCCTGCTCCAACACAGCTGACACAAACGAATATCTTGTTATAATGACCCATTAATCTGAATCAGCTGTTTTGGAGCAGGGCAACATCTAAAACATGCAGGGCAGTGTTCCTTGAGGACCATGTTTGGGGACCACTGCATAGAACTTTGTACAAACCCAAGTATAGACTGCAAGATGTCCACTAACTTCAGGAGCCAGTACAGGAAGCAGTAGCTTTTCAGTGTTGTGTTACGACTCACCTCAATCATGTCAGCCATGTACTGCACATGCTGTGCCAGCTCCTGCAGCTCCTCATTCTCACTTTTGAGTTCTGCAATCTGCTCATCCTTAGCCTCAATGTCTTTGTGGAGCTGTCAGCAGTTGGGATGTGATTAGTGACTTGCAGTGGATTAGACAAGAACGTGTATTAAGCTCAACACCCCAGCATATACATTTTCATTTTATACTGAAAGTGGGAAGCCATTGCATTTTAGATTCAGCATTAGTTAGAAATTGAAGGAAAAAAAAACAAAAAAAAACACACCCATATGAGGATACATAAAACATGATTCCCATCTGTGTAGATATGGTCATATTAAATGCCTGCTGGGGTAGAGCCAATGAGCCCACAAAATAAAGCATGGGAACAGTGCAAATGATGGCTAACCATTAGTAACTCCCCTTAGTGATTAACCTACCTTTTCATTCTCCTGGAGAACGTCATACAATGCCTTCTGTCGCTCTTCTGCTATTTCTTTCCAATAGGAGGAAGGAGGAGTTTCTAAAACAGTGGGAGAGTAGTTTTGTCAGTTACTAGACAAAAGGGTTTAGGGTAAGCTCAAAGGGGGAGAAGGAAAAAAAAACCTTAAGAGCAAGGCATGAACTAAAGGTATAATTAGTAGGGCTCTAGCAAATAAAAGGGTGCTACCATTCCAATATTAGCCTACAGGCCATTCCCTGTCAACACCTACCCTTGACCATAAGCTCATATGCTTCAGTAGAGATGCCATCTGGAAAATATTCACTTTCAGTTTGTGTCGATTTTACTTCAGCCTTCACTCTCTTTGAACCCTTTACTTGAGCCGTGTCCCACTGCTTTCTTTTCGGGATAGCTTTTCCAGTCTGAGGAAGTATAAATAAAACATTAGTAAAAAAAAAAAAGGATCTCTTTAAAGACAAGCAAGGTTTAGACCTGGTTGTAGAGATATATTTAATAGAAGAATTCCAGTTACAGAGTGCTGTATACCTGATGCAGTTTCCCCATGTTTTTGTTAACAGCTGACGGCTGAAGGACTCTCAGGGTCTTCCTAGTATGTTCCATCGCTGGGTTAGACACTTTGAAAAAGCTCTGTAAGGAGGCATGAGGGATTAGAGAATGGACAGTTGTGTTTACACAAAAGTATATATTTCAACATATTGCAAAAGTAAAGACAACCCCTGAGCCAGTAGAAGCAAGCTCTTGTCTAATAAGACAGTACCAGCTCCTCCCCAAATGTTTCTGGACAAGCTCCCAGGGTTCATCCCCGTGGGAAATAATGAAATCCGCACACATGACGACCGAGTGTTCACTTTCACTCTATTCAACTAAGATTAGTGTAATGTTATGTTCTTGACTCCAGTTACACCGCTACTCTAAAGTGAAGTGGCTTAAGAAACACTGTGCCCAAAAGGTCCACAGCAGGTGTGGAAAGGCCAGCAGCATCTGAATCAAGAGCCCATGGCAGCATTTGGTTCCCACAGTGTAGTGGGCCATAGACAGCTGTGGGAAAGGTTTCACTCCAAAGCTTCTATAAACCATTACGTCTGGTTAATGTTTGGCACATGCACAACACAGTAATAGCTCACTTTTATGTAGTTGTAAATAAAAGGGGCATATAGGGTGACATGACATCTAGTCAAATGTCAGGACTAAGGAATGTACTTTTAACTGAAAAACAAAGCTATAGACAGACATTAAAATGCACAATTATTGATGTTAATGTGTTTGACCCCTCCAGAAAATGCCCCAATAAGTTACATTTTGTCATTTTAGCTGTCCAGCTACAGACCAAATTTGCCATCTGGCATTGCATGTCTCTGGTCATAAAGGGGTACAGACAACACCATATTGGACCAAAGAGAATGTGATTTCTTATGAATCATCTAATGAAACTGCTAATTACCTCTGAAAGATAATACATTAATGACACCATTACAAGTCTAGTTACTTGCACACCTATTTTACAAGAGCATTAAATCTTATGTAGGAGTCTCAAAACTATGATATCTATAGTGTATAACTCAAAGTAGTCAGAACAAGAAATAAAAACCAATGACGACAAAAAAAAGGAATATGAAATTTAAGCAGTCTAGATTAAAGGTAAATAGTGTCTAGAAGAAGAAAGAAAATTCGTTTTGAAACCAGTAGTATAGTTAGTTCCTCATCAATTAAACAAATATGATTAATGTATAGTACAGTAAGGGTTCCAGACAGCATGTTAACACGAGACCAGCGCTCGCCTCCTAAAACAAAAGTATATGGAAGACTGAATACTAGTAAGGAAATCTGTGCATTGGCGGTTTAATAGATTAGCCTATAAGAAGTACATTTAGCAAGCAGTACTGGTGACTACAGTCAATTATATTTACGTACCGTAATGGTCTCTGAAGACATCTGCCTAGTTTGTTGTACCGTGCCTGAACTAATTTCCTAGAGGACCTGAATCAGAGAGAACCACAATACTACATGACTAGCCTTAATAGTTGCTTAAAACAAGACGTTGTTGCCAGTGAAACGACCACGCATCCGTCAAATCTGTACCCCAAAATTACATTTAATTAAATAACGAGGGGGGTTGATACTAAACAACGGATAAACACGTGAAAAATTCAAAGCTGAAACACAACAAATGACACAATACGATACCGTACGTGTTAAAAGCTAACATGAAAGTACACTACGGTACTGTAGCAAACAGCAAAAGCCACCGCCGTCGTAAAGACATACTGAATTTAAAAATAAAAGAATACGTAGAACGTGGAATTTTCGAGTTGTTAACTTTCAATAAGGCCTAAAACAACTTACTGTTACGCAATTACAACGTTGCGTTAGCGTGATGACTCGCCTTCAGCAGCATTCGCGCCAGGTTCTTAAATACGTCAATAATACACATCACGTGACAACAAGGCTCCTCCTTCTCACCCCGCCTCCGTGTTGTTTTCCAAAATTTTCAACGTGGTCACGTGCCCACTTACGTCACCCCATTGTAGTTGAGCGTGCAGCCATTTTGGGGAGGTTGTTCATCAACGAGTTCGTGCCATTATTAGCGCTACGCTACCGAAGACTGGAAGGAAACACGCAAGAAAAAAAGCATTTGATCAAACACTGTTAAATATGGGCCCACCAGGAGAGAAACCACGCCATACGTCGATTAATAGAACGGAGGATCTCAGCTGGATTGTCAATTTATCTTGACATGGCATGCAAGGCGAGTTGGTCGTTGTGACGACGGAAGAAAATAAGAGAAACACGAAAACAAGCGCAGCAGACACTTCCCAACTTTTATTATTAAATTTATTCGCATTACGTTTGATTTTCGAGGTTCGTTGTTGGTTATGCTAGATTCACATGCTCGTTTCGTCGACGGGGGCGTGGACTAGACATTATATAAGCAAATCTCGATCTAAAATGCTTATCATAAGCAAAAACACATAGTCAGTTGGGACGTGTGAATCTCTCGCCTTTCAAGCGTACATAGCTTATTTGAGCCAGACGAAAAATGTAAACGCCTCGAAAGATGACTGTACGACAGCTAGCCTACCAGACATAGACCCGTTACGCAACGCATTCAAGAGATAAGATGTAGCTTGTTCGTTGGTTCACTACTAGTTAGTGTTGAAGTTTATGCCTATATTAGCTTGCTAGCTAAAGTTAGCTAGTCTGCTAAAAATAACGCAGTCATCATGACTATTGACAATGGCATCATAGCAGTCCGTGGGCCAAATGAATGGCAGTAATATCCAAGAAATGTCAAGTTACTTTGTAGTTGACTTCGATGTTAACCGGTGCCAATTTGCCCTGGCATCTTCATTTACCTGCCATGTTTGTCTCTACCCCCAAACAGTCTGTAACTCGTTTATAGCACAGTCTCTGCAGAAAGATGATCTTAAACTACAGCCATGGATGGAAGACTTTGAAATGACCCCAAAAATAGAACATGTGTCTGCTTGCTAGTTTGTGTAGTATTTAAGTGTACTAGCAAGGTATAATATCGACATGGGTTTCTATAGTAGCAGGCATTTCTGTTGTCAGTAACATTTGTCAAGAAAAGTTATTCTCTTTTAAGTTGCTAATTCATTCTATTGTAAGCCACTGTCAAAGGCTTGTTGAAGCTCATCTGGCTCTCAATCAGAAGTCATGTCTTAAAAATTGCATAAGGATAATGGAGATGTAGGCCTGTCTTTAATCATTCCCCTCGTGCACATTGACCCTTTTAGATTATTAAAATGACTTAGCCTGGTTATGTTTTTTGTTTACCATTTCAGTCAGTTAGTGGAAATTTCAAAAATCATTTGATGTATTGTTCCTGCAAAGGGTAGCTGGCTCTGTAAAAGACATAGACAAAGGTAGAGTGTGTGCACGCATATTCAAAAAAGAGAATACACTAGCAGCATCAATATCTAACAATGGGGGACCCAATTTCACGAAGAAATCAAACAAGGAATCGCCTTCGAGCTCAGTTGCGGAAGAAAAGGGAATCATTGGCAGACCAGTTTGACTTCAAGATATATGTAGCCTTCGTATTCAAAGATAAGGTGAGTGTACATCAGTGAAAAATCCCTTTTAACGTTGAAAAAAATAATAGTATATGATGGTTTCAAATTGCAAAATGTTCCCAAATGTCACTTGCAACACATTGAAGTCACAGAAACTGCTTGAATACGTGTCTGTCTATGATTTTCACCCCAACAGAAAAAGAAGTCTGCTCTTTTTGAAGTGGCTGAAGTGCTTCCAGTGATGACCAACAACTATGAAGAAAAAATCCTCAGTGGTGTACGGGACTCTAGCTACTCACTCGAGAGTTCCATAGAACTATTGCAAAAAGATGTTGTGCAATTGCACGCTCCCAGATACCAGTCAATGCGACGGGTAAGTCAGCAAGCCAGTTTAAGTTTGTACCGTGAAGAATTGCTTTGTTTGTACATGTTAGAAATATGTGCCTCTGTTTGTACGGTCCCAGGATGTGATAGGATGCACACAGGAGATGGACTTCATCCTTTGGCCTCGCAACGATATTGAGAAGGTTGTCTGTCTCCTGTTCTCCAGATGGAAAGGTGCCGATGATGAACCTTTTAGGCCTGTTCAGGTAAGAACTTGGCCCACTGTCTGATTAATTTATATAAATAATCACAACTGTTTGAATTTTGGAGGAATTGTGCAGTTTGTTGCTTTATTTGTTACTTTATATGTTTTTATTTTCTAATTTATTGATCACAGGCCAAGTTTGAATTTCATCATGGAGACTATGAGAAGCAGTTCTTGCATGCTGTTGGTCGCAAGGACAAGGCTGGAATGGTCATGAACGACCCCACTCAGTCTGTATTTCTCTTTATGGATAAACAGCACTTACAGGTGAGTCAGTAAATGGGGAATATAATGATATGGGTCAGAATAATCTAGTGGTTACAGTGGTTGACTCCCACACAAAATGTCATACCTAGTTAGCCTATCCTTTTTATTTAGTTTTTTTTTTTTTTTTTAATAAAAGATGTAGTCAGCTGTTTTAAGATAATACTTTGTCCAATTCAGCAAGTACCTACTTGTGGTCCACAAGCTGCCCATTCTGTTGGTGCGCTAAAGTTGATGTTGTGTTCCTTGTATACAGCTCTGGCTCTGTATATAGGAACACAAAGATACAACACTATCCCAGCCTTGGCCATGTCTGTCAAATGTGGGGGCGGAGCTTCTGAGGGAGCTCCCTATATGGCATTTAAGGGAGAGGTGTTTTTTTTTGTTGATAATTAAAATACCAATTTTCTCCAGAGTGACTGACTCCTTTGCTATAATCATCCTTAAGCAAGATTCTCTCAAACTCTTATCTGCTCGTTAATACTTGTACTCAGTCTAAGTCCCTTTGTATGAAGGCATCTGCTAAGTGCTTTATTACGTAATAGTAGAGGTTACACTCTTGATGCTTAAGATTGTTCCATAACCACTGCAAAGCTTCTGACTCACCTCATCAACGTGTTTTGCCTTCCACTTTTGCAGACTCCTAAAACCAAGGCCACTGTTTTCAAGCTGTGCAGCCTCTGCCTGTACTTGCCTCAGGACCAGCTGACCTGCTGGGGTGTTGGAGACATCGAGGATCACCTGCGCCCATACATGCCTGACTAAGGCAGTCTCCTCTACCTAGCTAAATAGGAACAACCCTGTCATTTCCTTCAAAGGCAACCGAAGCAAGTTGATCCAGTCATCTCTGCTGTCCTTCATCCTAGAATTGAACTCGTGCTTGGATTCTGTTTGTTTTTGAAATACCCACTTGTCATTCCCAACTCCATGACCTGAATCTTCTTCAGTTCCAATTTGTTGTTTATGCTCTCACCCCCGATGTTTGTCCTCCTTCCGTCTACCACTTTTGGATCGGTTTCTCCTTTAGTTCCTTTTCTCCCCATCATTCCCTTCTCCTTGCTCATTCAGTTTGTTTATTTTACCCTGCACGAACATTGATTTTGACTAGTTGTTCTCTTGGAGGCGCACTGTCAATGACACCTGTTACCGAAGGAACTTTTTATGTTGCATCAAAACAAGAACACAGGTCTTCAAGGTGGTCCTCAAATGGACTTGCGTAACAACCTTACAATCATAAAAACAAGGATTGTTAAAGCTATGCTAGGTCATGCTGGACTTTCTTTTTTCCCTAATTATTGGGTGTCATTTGCTTTGCTCTGAAACACACACTAGGCAGATTTTAGGCTAAAATTCATGAGTGCTTTGAGAGGTATAATGCAGATGTAAAGTTAAGACATGTTTGTTAAATGCTGAAGGTTATTGTCACCATAGTAACCATTCACGCACTATTCATTCACATGTTACTGAAATCAGTTTTGTTCATTTGGGAGGTGGGTGGTGGGGAAATTTAAATGCTGAGGGACTAATGTTTAAATTTATTGTACCAACAAATATAAAGTTAACTGATCTAATTAAAAAATAACAATCTGCTGCAGTGCTTAAGAAATTACAATTGGTGCAAGTTTGCTTTAAGGAAGATGAAGCACAGTAGTTTATATAGTTTTGCTTCTTAATGAAATGTTAAGTTTTAAGGTGGGTCACTTCTAGATTTTTTTCTGTAATGATTCTGAAATCAGTTCTGCTGAACATAATCCAAATACAGTGCAAGTTTTGAACGCATAACTGTCGTTTTTTTATTCCATTATGTACATAGTGATTCATTTGTAGTTTTGTCAGTTTACAATGGTAGCACATTTCTAGAAAATAACTGACTACTGCTACTGAGAACTATTCTCACAATCATTCAATGTGCCAGAAAAATTATTTATATACATGTTAAATTAACATTGCTAGTTACAGTAAGCTTTTTTGAAAGTATTGCATTAAGTCTGTACATGTCATTTACAGAGGCTCACTGCTGTAGCTAGACTCTAGCTACTGCCAAGGTGCTTTGTATGTCGTCCTTGTGCAATTAATTTCCCTGTAGACTTATTGGTGAGGTCTACTGTGGCAAACGCCAAAGTCCTCCCTTGTTTTAGAACTTGAGCAGTGATAAGCACGTCCTCTCCAATCTTGGCAGCATTCATGTACCTGAAAAGGAGATTTTAAATGGGATGACATGTTGAAAATCAAGGCCACCTTTATATTAAGTTAGATCTCATCTCATCTGACACTTACGTTATATTCATGTCAACACTAACACCTGGCGCCCCCCGTTCACTGTACATAATGGCTGTGGTAGAAATTACATCGATAATAGTTGCTGTCAATCCTCCGTGGAGCGTGCCTCCTCGGTTGGTATGCTCCTCCTCTACCCTCATTTCGCACACTACCTTTCCTGGACTCGCGGATACGACATTAACCTGTAGGATTATAAGAAATGACCACCATTGCATCAACTGTCCGGGACAGGTGTCGTGCCCAAAAGTAACTTGATAAAAATCACGGTATGAAAAAGTGCATTTTTTAGTAACATTCTCACATTTTTAACTGATAAAAATGAATGGATTATTTTTTTATTTAGAGCACATAAGAGGTGAAATACTATAAATTAAGGCGGCCAATAAACCATCGTGTAAATTTGACTACAGTATATTTTCCAAATATATGTATATTGTCTAAAATGTATGTATGTGTAAATAGTTCGTTTGCTGTGTGAAATATCCTTGTTTATCATAGATATTGAGAAAATATAGAATACTGTTAGTCTAACTAACATGATGGCAGCCTAGCTAAAACAATATTTTTAAATGATCCTTAATGTATAATACTTAACATTTTTGTGCCATATATTATAATTAATCAATTCATTTTAGCAGCATGTGGGAATATAACTATACAATGCACCTTTGCATACCATTTTACATACCATTTTTTATTAAAGTCACTTTTGGGCACAACACTGGATGCCATAGATGGCGAAAATATCACCAATATCACAATGATCAGTAATAGTGTGCAATGTGCAGTTTTACCTTGCTTAATACTCGGTCGAAACCAGGACACTCTACCATAGCTTTCATTATTTGTTTTATTGCGTTTAAAGACAGCGATACCATAATTATAAATATTAAATAAATCGCGTCAATGTCAAGATATTATTTCCAACCGGAAGGTGTTACGTTTGCTGTGGTACTGGTGTAACCGTAAGTAAGTTCCTATATATTGTGGTTCCTATATATTGTGTCTCAAAAACTTCATTATATAAATCAGAAACAATTATATGCATTATCGTAATATAATGTAATATATAGTGTATTCATTCAAATAAGATTGGTGTTTATTAATAAGCGATAAGCCAATATGTAGCGTGGTGGCACACGGAAGATCATATTGGGTACACGCGTGTAACCGTTTCAGCAAAACATAACAAGATAACTTGTTAACAACCCAAAACATGAGTACATCTGAATCAGAGAAACCTGAATTAGAATTAGAAGAAACAAGAAGCCGCCTTTGCAACGAATTTGCCACTATAACAAGCACCGACAGCGTTGTTTCTCAGTGTTATCTAGCTGAAAATGAGTGGGACATGGAGGTACAAGAGGATAATTTAACGTAGACCTACAGCATGCAAGATTCCTGCTTTAGAAATGAACTTATGTTAGAGTGGAGATGTAAAAAGTGGTTGTACCGGTAGTACATTGGGTTAGCCTGAAGTTTTTCTAACATGCAGACTGCAGTCATACGAGTTCTATCTATGATAGTAATTACAGTAGGAATGCCTACATGTTCTCACAACACTTACTAGTAATGTTATCACAAAACGTTTGGTATTGTCAGCATGTACAGTAACATTGACCGTTTCTACTTTGTGTGTACCGTAGAGGGCTTTGAACGCGTATTTTGAAGCAGACATGGAGAATGTATTTGAAATAGAAGATTCGCCAGTAAAACCTCACAGTCCCAAAGTCAAAAGGAAGAAGACTGAAGACAATGTTCAAAGGGGCTGGTAGGAGACACTCCAGTTCTACAAGATAGCTATGTCTTTGTAATAAGCCATGACCAAGAGATTGTAACCACTGTCTGAATATTCTCTAGTATAGACCTGACTGAAGATGAACCAGCCTGTTCCAGTGTGAACATTGCAGAAAGCAAAACAAAAAAACACTCAGAGGGGGAAGATGATAGCAAACTGTCACTGATTTCTTGGAACGTGGATGGACTAGACACAGATAACCTACAAGAGCGTGCCAGAGGCCTGTGCTCCTACATAGTTTTGTAAGATTGTGTTTAAAAACTGTTTACTGCCCTTAGGCCTTCTTATTTTTAACATAAAATGTTACTATTACTTTGAGTCACAGGACTGTTAAAACATTTAGTCGGTTTGTATTATTTATTAGTTTGATTCTTTATAGCTAAAACATAATGAATATGGTAAAGGAAAGGTAGCAAAGTGGAAGCTTGATATTGTAAGTGGACTTAATGCTTATGCGTCATTTAGGAGACACCACCATTTTATTTTTCCATTAAGTATTTTAATGTAATACCAAGTGTATCTCTTTCCCATGTAGATATACTCCTGATGTCGTGTTTCTACAGGAGCTGATTCCACCCTACGTACAATATTTAAAGAAACGAGCTGTTAGCTACACATTCATTGAAGGTACAACAGCACAGCATGTGATAGGAATGTGCTCAGTATATTGACGTGTGTGCATTAATGTAAAATGTTAAACACATGGGCTGTCAGCCGATTAAAATGCAATCGCATATAATCTCATGTTTTACATAATTAATTGTGTTTAACAAATTCCTAGTAATATTAATGATAGACCCGTACTTTATCTTTGTCTAAAATATAAGTGAATCGCAGCACGTTCACCAGATGATTCCTGAATGGCTCACAGTCCTCACTACCAAAACAAACATCAACCATGTTGATGTACTGTAATGCCATTGAGGACTGTACCTTTAAAAGTATATTTTACTGGTAATCTAAGATATGAACAACTCAACACTCCCTTCCTGGTCTGATCTCTCTAACAGCTGGGGAGGAGGGATACTTTACTGGGATGATGCTTAAGAAGTCACGAGTGAAACTTATTCAGAGTCACATAGTTGCTTTTCCTACAACGCAAATGATGAGGAATCTGCTTATTGCACAGGTTGGTTTTGTCTTAACTCATGTATAGCCCAGTAAGTTCATGCATTTCATCACCATAAATACATTTGGGCATATGAGTCCTTTCGCTTTTTGTGACAGTCCAGTATCACATTATCATCAGCATTATCATGTTGATGATACTTTGCTATTTAGTCAATTCAAAACTGTTATGTGGATGAAATAATAAATTGATTGAGGAATTCTTTTTAGGCATTCTATTTATTTGAGCTCGAACTGACTAAAGTTCACGACATTAGATCAGGTTACTGTAATACTGTCTTTATGACAACATTAAAATACAACATTTAAGCTGTGTCTGTATTGTGATACTCTTTCGATAAAACTAAAATCTGTATTTTGGTTATCTAATTTTTTACTTTGACTTGAATCTGGATATGAAATATTTAGCCTCGTTCTGGGTGTAATGAAAAATCAGAAAAGGGCAGTGTATTGATTTTTTTTAAATTGTCCATTTATTTATCTTCTAATGTGTCTTGTGTGAAATGTAGAGATGTGAATCCCTTTGTTACTGTAACTCTAATTAAGGGATATACAGTACAAGTAAAATAGAGCAGGCCTAATGTGGCTGTCTATCTGTTTGGGTAACAAGGTGAAGTTCAAAGGGCAGGAGCTGTGTCTGATGACGTCACACTTTGAGAGCTGTAAAGGCCATGCAGAGGAGCGAATGAAGCAGTTGAGAGTGGTGATGGAGAAGATGAGAGAAGCACCTGATCACACTACAGTTCTGTTTGGAGGTGACACCAACCTGAGAGACACAGAGGTTAGTTTGTACATTAATCAGACCTGCAATGGTTTTTGTGTGTGGTTTTCTTTTATAAGTATAACCTTTTTGAAAGGTACAAATTGTAATATAAATGTCTTGCTGGCAAACACCTTTCTATTGGACAATTTCCTTCTTGCAAACACCTTTCTATTGGACCAGCAAAGGCATGTTAATGGTTGAGTTATCAGTGAGAGGCAGATGGCAGAGCTGGAGGCAGAAGCTATGTGAATAAAACATTTTGTTTGCATTGCTCCAAGCGTAGTAAAATAATCGCAGTGCATAAACAATGTAAAAATGAAAGCGTGAACTTTAAACTTGTGTGGACTCCTGTCCCTAATGCACTACCATTGGCTTCACACCAGGTGACGAAGGTAGGCCTTCCCATCAATGTCTGTGATGTCTGGGAGAAGTTGGGCAGGCGGGAGCACTGCCGTTACACGTGGGACACTAAGGCTAACAGAAACAAGACGGTGTCTTTTGTCAGCCGCTGTCGCTTTGACCGAGTCTACTTCCGCCCCGCGGTCAGAGAGGGGGTCCCACGTCTGGCCCCCGACCACATGGCTTTGGTCGGGTTGGATAAGCTGGACTGCGGCCGCCACACAAGTGATCACTGGGGCATATACTGTAGCTTTGCTGCTGTGTAGCAATGCACTGATGAAATGGAAACTGGAATGGAAAAATTTTACGCTGCACAGCCTCTGCCCATTACTCCTATTAAATTACCAGATTCCTCATTTTGGATATTGTCTTATTTTATTTTCTGCACGTTCCCTCAAGAGGTGAGGTTTCTAATGTAAAATGCTTTGTGTATGAAAGCATATGCTCATCTTGGCCTTATCTGAGGTTTTAGTTACTTTTTTGCTTGGCTTTTGGACAGCTGTCAATAAATTACCTTTATGTCTCAGTGTTATATTCTACTACATCATGTAATACATATTGTAATAAATAATTAATACTTTTAAACTATGTTTTGGTTGTCAGTATTTTGTTATTAGCTGTACTGACTAGACAGTTTGCAGGTATAGTGAAAGGTAATATTTCCATTTGACCACTAGAGAGCAGTGTTAAATTAGCAGATAGTAGCATGTAATTCTCTGGAAAATACATACAGTAATGCATACATTATTACATAATAATTAAAAAGATCTGCATTTGTACCTATTAATTGCAATGCAAATCACCTTATGTGTATGAAAATTTAGGCTACTATAAATAAATTAATGTGTTGTTAAATAAGTAGGCAATTTGCATATTTACCTGATTTCTATTTGTGTAATTGTATTGAGAATGCAGACTCTAGTATGTTGTCTATTTCATAATACCTGACAATACTAATTCAGTATTTTTACTTTGTTGTACAGTAATTCAACTTATCAGCCTGCTGTCATCATATGCGGAGACATCTGCCGCCAACACACTGACAAGACATCATGGCTGCTCTTCTTAGAGTTCAGTGGAATACAGCTGAGCTGTCATTATCAACTAAACAGAAATGTCTCTCTCACTGTATTCAAAATATGTGCACAATTAAAGGTGAGGAATACATGCTGGAGAAATGCTGTCGATATTTGAAAAATTATAAACGAAAACATCTCCCCCTCCCTTCAATGTCATAGGGTGCTCACTCAGAAGCTCCGTAACCCAAAACAGACAGCATTGCCAAGGCTGGGATAGTAAAGAGTCTGAACCACTTTATGTTCCCATTGTCCGCCCACACAGTAAGGACAGCTTCATGGACAGACCATGAGGATATATTCGCTGTGTGGTCTGCACCATCTTAATTGTACAATTGAATAAGACGTGTCAGACAATAACATGTAGTCTACTGTATTAGGCCTACATGTCTGCCTTAAAACAGGCCCTGTTGTATTACAATGCATTAGCTGTCTTGTTAAATTTGCTCAAATTACTTTTCTACTATTTACAATACAGTATAGCAGGGGTCAGCAACCATTGGCATGTTCCAGCACACCCTCATACTCATGCCAAATATTGTCTTTCACAGAGAGTGACCTGTTCTTTAAGGCTGTTTGACTGAGATGCATCCTCACCCCCAAGCAGCAAACATATACCTTCCTCTGACTGGATAGTAGTAACGCTGTTGGAATGGGCTCGATGTCATGTTGGCAATAGCAGCATTTTTGTATAGTTCTCATATTTTGTTCTCTTAATTATCTTGTTTTGATAATAACTGAGATTATTACTAATTTAAGTTTATAGCAGATAACCAAGATTGTTTTAATGTTGGTAAGGTTAATGATTTAAACTAATTTGTGGATGTTTTCATAAGGATGGCAGCCTTGTATCATATTCTAATATACAATTACAATGTCCTGATTGTGGGAGAACTTTTTTTAAAATGTGTATGTTGCTATGCTATTTGCCAATAGATGGAATTAATATACAGATCCCTTGGATAATACATGTTGATGTAATGTCATAAATAAACGTAACGTTGATATGGCACACTGATCAACAAGAACATTTGAAAAGGGTACTTCATATCAAAAAGGTTGCCAACCCCTGCAGTATAGGATACTTTTACGTAGAGCTGTGTTATCTTTAACCTGTTTAACCTCTTTCTTTTATTTATGAACTTAAGGAAAAAATTCAGAGAAAGAAAAGGTCTATAATATCTATTAATAGGAGGATAGTAGTAGGCAGAGCGGTATGGTGCAACCACTAGTCCAGAATTACCTTCCAGAGGACACAGACATGGAGGTCACAAAGTAGTCATGTGATTGACTGGAGTTAGAACTCGCTGCGACAGGCATATCAAACGTTCCCCTAATACATTCAAGTACATTTGTCCTATATGTTTTAACGCTCTCCTGTGGACTGGGAAGATTGTCATTTCAGACTGAGTTGGACGATGATGGATTTGACACCTGAATTTGGCAGAAATCACAAATCTATTCTATACAGCTCCCAGTAACAGGTGGGGCAATAAAGTGTGGTGGGTCCACGTGTGACTGATAGACTGTGGTTGGATTCTCTTTGCTTTCCTGTGTAGTGGCTGTGCCCAGGGTCTGAACAGATGGCTGCAGGGCACACACATGCTTGTCTGTGAGTCAGGGTAGCCTGGACAGAGGATAGTTAACAGCGATATGTGCTGGTTTGAATCATGTCTGTCATCCTCCTCCAAGGCATTTTTTCACTATGCTGCATAGTTTGTCAGCAGCAACACAAGGGGCAAGTTCAAGTGCGCACTGTTAACTCTTCACTTCTAATGTGTATTGGGGGGGGGGGGGGGATAATCCTAAACAAAATGTATATAAAGATGGTTGAACACATTTCAAAAATATTTTTAATAAAGCCTGACAGGTTTTTATTTATTTTTTATAAACAACACTGAATAAGCTTCATACAGTGATAAATAACAATATTCATACACTGTAATATTCTCTGTATTACAAAATACAGTTTGTGTAATGCACTTGATACCAGTGGGAAAGTAATTAATTTCATAGTACCTACATGACCATCAAGCTACAGTAACATCATGAATAATAAACTATTCATGGAAGTACAGAGTTCAAATGTCCAGTTTCATCTCACATTCAGGTCCTACATGGGTGTCAAATACATTGACTTCCCCTATAGAAATACATTGTTGCATAACTATTTCTAAATGCAAGTACAGCCCGCAAATGAAACAAATCCTTTTAGTGAAAAAGATGTTCCCTAAATAAAACCCCTAAAATAAATAAAAAGTTATTATTTTTTAAAATTATTTCAAAACAATTATATGTAACATTATATATATTTTTTGCATACAATTATTGGTAAAACTTATTTTCCCCATTTCCTGTGAACACATTATGTGCACAGAACAGAATCACACCTTTTGACAAAAACCGCCACACAGGTTGGTAAAAACTGCCATCACTCCAGTTCTTGTGGCAGTACAATGGTTCTGCAACAAGAATACTAACTGAATTATATCACTGCTATCAAATGAAAATCTCCGCTACTGTAGATCTCTGTACGAATTTATAAAAACAATATTGACTTTTGACTGGGTGCCATACATTGTTTAAATGTGAAATGAGTCAATGGTTGCTAAAACGGTTGCTCATGGTTAGGAAGCTTAGCTTGCTGTACACATACAGTAAACCCAAATAAAAGTATGTTTTGAATCATGCAGGACAACACTTTTGACCAACATGATTTTGATTGGACAGGAGTGATATGATGGTCTATGAATTATGACGGATGGGCCCTCCAAGGCAAGTGAAGCCACACCTCTACATCATCATGACAGCACTGAACTGTCTCAAAATAGGCAGCAAAAGATACAAGGCAGGTTGAACAACAATACAAGTCTGGGAATGGTACTGTATATTTGTATCCTTTTAAAATTTAAACTTTAGATGTATCTACAAACACACTAGTTTAGAAGATACTTAAAAACAGATTAAACAGAGTAAAGGGCCATTCTTAACTCGATAAAGATCATATTCATAAGATGGCTAACGTCTTTTTTTTCCTTTTAGTTTAAAACGTTATTGCCAACGGTGGGGAGCATTGAACCTACAGCAATGTACTGTACAGACAACACATGTATATTATTCTGCTGCATTATAGGACTGACAGACTGGAATGTATTAAAGTGAACAAACATTACCTTTTCAAATCAACAGGTTGGCTCAGCCATTTTACAGCCTTGTGTGCACACAAACTGGGACAGTTAAGATTGAAATGTTACATTGGAGCCCTTATTATTCCTCAATGTCTTGTCAGACTGACGACATGTCAGGCGTACTTCTTGTGAGGAGCAGCATCAATAAGAATATATATTATAAAACCTAAGAGCATGATCACATTCATTTACTAGTGTCCATGTTGTGATTGTCATCTTGAGACATATCCTTTATGACCTTTAAAATGACACGAATCAAACTGAATTCATTACAGTAAATATTGTCTGCTGTAGAGGAGTGTAAAAAGAACCTTTGAGAACTTAGTTGTTGTGTACTTTTAAGAACTACAAACCAAAATAATTTCACATTTAATCCATTATATTACCAACAATAATCTCTATACATGTACAGTATATACTGTATAATAATAAAATAATTAACACATCATGTACTGTATTCAACTAGTGTCATTGGATCTAATACACATCACCTATGTACGGTTTTACACATAAAGGGCCAGTTTCAGACATGGATTAAGCCTAGTCCTAAACTAAGAACATGTTCTAAAAGGAACGCTTCATTGAATCTTTCTTTAACGACAGTAGGCGTAATCTATGTCTGTGTAACTGGTCCAAAAAGTCTCACCTGGTATTCAAAGGAATGTACTAGAACTTCTGTTAAACCGTTTGTCGCCATCTTACCTCAATATTGACATCTCTTGCTAATCATGGTCAGTGCTGGCCTAGAATCTGTTGATCTCGTTCTCCATTGATTTACATTGTTTCTCAATCTCTAACAGTGGTTAATATCAGGTAATGCCTTTCTGTTTAGAATTGTATCGAACGTATATTTCATTTTCTATTCCAAAATATAAACAAACACAATCCAATCAAATGAATACTAGTAGACACCCTAGAAGTACGCTTTTGAGAAACAATGAAAGTCATTGCCGGCTGAAATACACTTTGCAAACCGTGTATTATTTTATTTTTCTTAGTTAATATGTTTGCAAAGAAAGCTAGTCCCAGTACAGGGTTTAACAAAAGTGCAACACCACTACAATGTCAGTAAAAAATTTAAAAAAACAACACTAAATCAAACAAGATAAACACACCCAGATGGGTCATTCTACTGTTGAAGAGCATTTCTCATTAGTTTGGTTTGAGCACTGAAATATGACATTCACAAAGTTTGTTCATTGTATTGCACAGAAAAGTTAATAGAAAAGGTTTCGATAATAAAAAAAAAAGAACATGTCAGTACTAATAGATAATCCTTAAAAAATGTGGGTAAAAGTGTTAAATAAAAATGATCCAAACACATTTTTAACTTAACAAATCCCAGAATTGCACAACACCTCTCACAATTAACCTGTTTCAGTCTTCTGTCGTAACAGAATGTATCCAGCCTATAGCATAGGTTAAGCAAATCTAGGCCTGCCAGGGCTGAATCCTGCTGCACTTCAGCTGTCCTGGCAGAACATTCCAGTTTTCTGCTATTAATTCTGCTCCCAAATACATCTGCTCCTATCAAAACTAAAGAATCTCAAATATAATTACAGGCAGACAGGGCAGATTCAGCACACACTTTAGACATTTGAAAAGGCTAGTTGTGCTTAGAGAGGCTTTACCTGCTCTATAGCTCACAATAAGACACTTTCAAACAGAGATCTGTCTAAATATGCCAACTAAAAAATAATGCCCTTATTAATTATACTGTAAATCAGCACTACAGGCATAGAAACATAAATTAACTAGCAAATCACCTGAAATAAAAATGAAATAAGTCAGAAAGGTGCATAGGTTGTACTTTTTACACTGAAATTCCTTGGTACTCTAGAATGTTCCAGGATGCACGTTTATAGCAGGCAGCTGATGTCGTGCTGTTGTGTTCACTCTCTAATTTAAACAATCACTAATGTCAGACATAGCTTGACAGCCTCTGTAACAGAGCTCAACAAACTAGAAAAAACACACCAAATATTTGAAGTTGTACCAAAACGATTTCATTCAGCACCACTGCTTTCTTTAGGTTCCAAACAAACATCTTTAAAAAAGATAATAATAATTGTACAGACAGTCTGCATAAAGAATGATCTGCAGAGATGATGTGAAGGTCTCCCCAGACCTGTCAGACCCTCCAAACGCAACGCACTCGCCTTAAACCAGGCTCATGCTGTGTACAACCATTGGCTGGTGGCAGGGTCACAGAAGTTACCCTCTTGTCAACGTGAATGGCTGACCATAACTAATGCAGTCACACCACGTTAATAATGCAATTCCCACCGCCAGCCGACGCCCTTTTGCTGCAGTAGGTGAAGCCGCTGTGATTGGTGGACGAACCGTTCATGTGCGAGGACTTGAGCTCTATCTGGCAGGCAGCGATGGCCGCGTTGAGTTCCATCTGGGCACGGTGCACTACGTAAAACATGAGGCCGATGCTGATAATTATCTGCGGGCAGAAGGCAGGAAAACATGAGTCACAGATTCACATGGGATCAGAGGTAAATGCTACTGCTGCTGCTTGAGGATAACTGACATCTGGGTTATTGCCTAAATAAATCAGGAAAGACATTCTGGGTTCCATTACTTGTTAAGAATCATCATGTACTCTGTATCCAAGACAGCAATCCATATTAAGATACTGGGGGGGGTATCTTTGTTTGCAGTATAGATTTGACTCCATCAACAATGTCATTAGTCATGATGTCATTAGTCATTCTTTACCCGCACGCAGACAGTTGAAATGCAAACAAAGGAGGTTTCTACTGGAAAAAGTGCTAACCTACTCATTCCCTCCCTCCACACCCCACCCAACCAGCGACATGCACAGCTCAGCAATTTATTCTATGTCCATGCATTGGGCCTGGCTGAAACCTGAAGCCATGAAGCGTAGAGTCCTTGGTAAGCTCAGAGCCCTAGTAGACAGGTGGCAATGACACTGGTGTTGTATGGACGGTTATCTCATAGCTATACTCATCAGAGAGTACTGGTCTTGCTCCAGACCATTCTTTTAATATAGGACTGATTCTCACGGTGTTGTATTGTTGTTGGATTATATTGTTTTATTGTTTCATAACTCTTGATAATGATCTATATTGCCCTGTGCTGCTGCAACCAACCTGAATTTCTCCTACCGGTCATTAATAAAGGAACGTCTTATCCTATCTTAGCCTTCTCGCCCGCTTAAATTACGCTCCTCGCTCTTGGCATATTTGGATCGCTCTACTCCTCGCTCCGCTCCCACTCACATACTCTGCCCGGCAGAGATCTCACTCAAGATTCACATGTGGCATATTGAGAATTGGAACATAAGCAATTACAATTGGCGTCCACCAGGAGTCGCCACTGTACATTATAGTCTTGGTGTGGATTTAATAGACTATAAGTATGTCAAACTAAACATCACAATATCAAAATAATATGGGGGGCCACATTTGATTGCTTGTGGGCCAAATTTGATCCACAGGCCGCTATTTGCCGACCCCTGCCTTATAGCATTGAGGTGAGGTGTTTTTTGTTTTGAGTTCAAATATCAACAAGCTGTCCTTCATAATCGCTGACTTCACCTTTAAGACAACGACTCAGAGCTGAGTTCTTTAAATAAGAACGTCGAGTACGAGTAAAGAAACAGTGGTGGCCATATGCCGTTCTACTCACCTGCATGCTGAAGACCAAATATCCACTGATGCTCTGCTCAGCGATGACATCCTCCATGGTGCGCAGCGTGGTGCCCAGGTAGGAGTTAAGGAGCTGGGTTGGCAGCAGGCCCACGGAGGAGGCCACCAGGTAGTTTGGCAAGGACACATCTGTGATCTGAGCACAGAGCAGGATGGGATGGGATGGAAGACTTAGAGTAGCGCCACTCATTAAACAGGGAGATTACACTAAATGTGGTTTTCTTATCAAACATTAGAGCGCTGGCTGTATCTGAGGACAATTGTGATGCCACTACATGGTAAATAAAATAGTGAGTTTATGGTGTGGACTGCATTTACATAGCTCTTTTCTAACCTACCGGCCACTCCTCAAGGCACCGAACAGGATCACCTCACACACACACACCCACACACACACACAGTGGAGTCAGCCTGTAAGGCGCCATCCAACCACCGGGAGCAGTTAGGGTTAGGTGTCTTGCTCAGAGACACATTGACACTTGGCCAGGACTCCAGGAGACAATGGAAATCAAACAAGCGACTTTCCCATCACCAGTGTCACCCCGCTCTACCCACTGTGCCACTGCCACACAACTTATGCTGAACTAGTCATGAGAAAACAGACGGAGAACAGGTGCCGCACACAATTACACACCATCCAGCTGTGGACAGTGCAAACAAAAGCTGGGCCCCTAAAGCAATCGAGCTGTTGACTTCCCCAAACATGCGCAATGACATCGCACGTCCCCGTCAGCCATCAAAACATAAACACGTCTGTCAACCTTGGTCAGCGAAGGGATGACATATGGCTGTGTGTGTACGCACGCACCCTTGGGGCTACATGCAGAACGCCGATTGGTATCGCTGATACTCTTGTCATGGGGACATGGCTTGCTGCTGTGACACAAAGCCAAGCCACTCTTTATAACAACTCAGTAAACACATGATCAAATCCTTCATTAAACATCCTAAAGGCTTTATTAAACTAAAAACAATGCATCCTTCAATCCAGTACATCACAAGACCCTGGATTTAGGCCTAGTGTTGGGGGAGGGGGGGCACATGCATAACTTTGTTTTCCCATTTACAGAGCCCGGGCTGTGTGGAAATACCCGATATTAATATCAGCACACACACACACACACACACACACACACAACAGGCAACTAGCGAGTGAGTAGAAATTCCCAGATTTTCACAAAAGGTGTATTAGCTTACAACCGATGACCACACCTTTAAAGCTCTAGTGCGGAATGCGTTTCCGCCACGTGCGAACAGGCTGAAAAGGCCCTGAGCAGTTCCCACTGTCTTGCCGTTTGTCTCACGCAGGCGGTGGATCCTCTTCCAGTCTGTCTGACAGCCAACGTCTCCCTGTGCTACGAAGAGCGCGTGTCTTTTGAGGTCTCTTCCCAACCAGGCAACTATGTGATACTTATTGCAGCTGTGCTGCAGGGCAGGGCCCGTCAGGGTATTTTTAACACTGTCCAGAGAATTCCCCAACCTTGCTTTTGTTTCTTGTTATTTTTACAAACCTAGATTTCAGAAGAATGGCCAACTGAAATACAGTTTCGTCTAAGTAAACTGGTATTCAAATATATTTTCCTGCATTTTGTAATATATCACTGGTGTACTAAATTCCCTATGTTACTTATACGTATATGTTTGGCCAGCTATATGTTAGTAGTGTCCTACTGCCTCGAGTGCGACAGCAGAAGCGATCTAGGTAGATCGTTGATATGGGTGAAATTGCCTCGTTGAGTTGTATACATTCGTGAAGAATATACCATACATAACGACATACATGTGTCTTATTGCCATAATATCATAAACACAACGGCTTGTATCTGTATGGACCTGTGAATTGGTGAATTGGATCCTTTACCATAGAATTCCTCATAAATCTGCAAGTCTTTCTTGTCTCTGTGTCTACTCCTTACCGGGTACCGCAGTGGATGCAGTGATCCTAACTAGCCAAAGCTATCCATCTTCTACAACTGGCATTATTATTACTTCCAGAAACCCACACTTTGAAACTCACGCAAATCATTTTAAAGTGCCCCCTATAATTCCATGACACCATAATCTCATCTCTTCATTATACAAACAAAAGGAAGGAGCCACGATTCGTCGGCAGCAGCCCAATAATATATTATGGAGCTGTGGAGCTGAATTCGTCCACCTCATCTTCAAAGATTCCTCCTGGTCTGCGCTATTGTTTTGCTAACAGTTGCAGTCTGTGTGTGGTTTTGGGTTACTCGCTATAATGCTACACCATCCACCTCAGCAGATTGGAGCAGGGGCCACAATAAAATGTGTCCTTGTCCACAGTAAGAGCTTACTAAGGGCAGACCAGACAACAAACGATTCAGCGACCAGACAACTAAACTGTGTCTACAATTTGGTTCTCATTTGCCTGTTTAGAGGACAAACAAGTGTAAATCAGGCTGAATAATACATCTAGGTACGAAAAAATGTCTACAAGACAAGGCAGAGCAGGGATTTGATTACGCCTCGAGCAGAGAGTGGAAGGAAGAAGCTCAACTCTGGTGAAGGTTCCACTCTGACACTGACATGCACTGCCCTGGCCGGAACAAAAGAGCTGGGGGTTTATGAGAGAGGAGAACTAGTCAGCTCAATGTGTCCACGCTGGCAAGGGCATGCCAACTCAACCTTGAAAAGATGATGCTGTTGTTGACTATGATATTGTGTCAAGAGAACAGAGATTAGATAACACACAAAAAAAGTACAGATCAGTACTCAAAACTTGTTTCTGCAAGTGTTTCAAAGTACTGGCAAACTCATTGTGTCCTGTTGAGATATTTCACAAGGAGGTATCAGGTAATTGGTAGCCAGTGTGCTGCCTAGCAAAATTAAAATGTTCTCTTGACCTTGACGTTTCCTTTCACTTACATTGAGTGGCATGCTGAGCTCTAGCCAGGCAGCTAGCTTGATCCTGTCACAAGCATCTAACCTTTGGCCAGAGTTCCAGTACATAGGCCTATTACTACCTCTGAAAAGTTTGATATATTGAACTGAAGCCATCTGCCAGCCATCTGCTTGACCTACAGTATATACAAATAGACAGTGGCACACATGGGTATGCTATGCTCAAAAAGGTTTTGTCACACTGAATAATGAGCATGCTAGAGCTCCAGTAAAAGCATGTAGTCAGTTCTACTTTAGTTGAAAATAATGATTCAAAGCACACCAAATACTTGTCACAGTATGATATAACATACATTAAACTGGAAAGGCAGGAGTTTAGAGAGAACAGGCAAACATGGAACCCTGCTCAGGGTTTTTACTCTTGTCCTTCAATATTGTCAACCATTGAACAAATCAACTCCATGTCCATATCAAAATGCACGTTTACCAATTAGGCTAAAAAGTACAAAGTTCATATGTCAATTGGGGCAGTAGATCAAATTTAAAAATAAAATGCATGTTTCTGAGCAACTGGTAATCCCCCCTTTTGTGTTTACCATTTATATGATAGTAATATATATAAAGGCAATACACTCTATAGCCAACAGCACTTTAGTCAAGTTCCTTCGCAGAGATGACCAGAATGGCTGGGATATTTACTGCAGCCTGATTTTCCTTTAAAACTCAATTCAAATCTGTCATTTAACTCACTAGCTCTGGCAGCTGATGACAGGCATGACCGCAAAAAAAAGAAAAAAAAAAACCTGCTATAAAAGCTGTATTCAGTACACATTTTACATTTGATGAAATGGTGCTTAACTGTACTTTCAAAACAGTGAAGAGTTTGGTTTGGGATTTGATAGCCTCCATCTATCAGTGTGGTCTGTAGCCTAATTGCCACAAATGTTGAGTGTCTCAGTGTGCGTTAACTGTTTTACTAAACGCACATTTCCTTGAAATTATTTGTAATATTCTTCAACTACTTTCAAATACGTTTGCTGATTTTAATGTTCGTAACAACTGGGAAAATTTGCTCAATGTGTACTAAAAATAAAGCTGCATATTTGGAACCGGTTATATGTGTGAGAGTATTTATCATCAGGTAGCCATAACACCTAATGCCTAAACTTACATATCCATCATAGCAATGGGAACAGAACAGGTTTAGTGATACAAAAAAAAGCTGATTGTATTTACCATCAGATTGTGCACCTCAATCAAAAACCACATTCTACAGCAGTAAAGCACAAACAATTATGTTGATGCCACGTGACTCCTGCCTGTTGTGTAACTTGGCATTAGGGGTGCACAATATTGATAAAATGTGATATTGCAATATTGATTATGAAAATTTCAATATTGATATTACTTTAGATTTTTTTAAACAAAAGTAAAATCCCAAATGCTATGGGAAAATGCATCAAAATATATTCATAACATCAAAACAACACGCGAGATATTGGACAACAACAGTAATTCTAAGCTATGGCTCCAAGGAGGCATTATTTTTGGCCACTAATGTTTCCTCTTTTATCTCTATTATGTCATTAGCTTCCTCAGCCACACATCTCACTTTTCTGTCTAAATAGATCTAACACAACTAAGCCAAACAGACAATGAACGCATGTCTCCACATAATAAACTGAATATTGCACTTCCGGCTACATTTTCACCTGGCATTCAGTCAGTTGTTTTTCTGATAAATTGAAAGTGTTCCAATATCCGTGCACAATGCTGATTTAGTCCCTGAGTTGGGTCTACCAAACACTGCTTATAAACACTCCTAAAAACTACTGGAAATCCCTTCGGATTACCAAATCTGCTATATCACTTTAACTGTAGCCTATTTGTAGCCTAATCAGACACTGGAAATCAATTAGCTAATACAAAATGTTGACTAGATTGTTCAAATCAATAGAGAATTCTCTCCATTGCCTGCCGAGAACATAGGTAATATGTCAGGTGTTACGTCAGGTAACACAGTGTGACCTGGGCAACACGGTGGTCCAGTGAATAGCACTGTGGCCTCAGCAAGAATGTTGTGGGTTCAAACCCCAGTCGTCCCAACCTTTCCTTGAGTTTCCTCTGATTTTTCCCACTATTAAAAACATGTTAAGTTCAGTCTCCAGCCAGTGCCATCTGACTAGAGACACTGGCTCCAATCTGGAGTTGGTCCCCAGACGCTGCACAGCTGGCTGCCCACTGCTCCCTCGAGGGATGGGTTAAATGCAGAGGGTGAATTTTGCTACATGTATGTGACAATAAAAGCACCGTTACCGTATCTTTTTAGGTACGGCACCTTCATTAATTAGCTTGTACTGCCATACTTTATACACCCCAGTCTTGTTGCACTATACTGTCCAGGTGGCAAGTTACAGTAACATCCCTCCAGACTTCTTCTGTAGCCTGTTGATTCTGAGAGGTGATCAGGAACTAGGCTATGCATTATTCACACCGGGAGGATCAGTTGTCACACATAAAGAGAAGAGTGCATATGAGCAAGAATTGTATCCTTCTACTGATAATCTTAAGTTAATACGGCGGGGGGGGGGTAAAAAAAAAAAAACGTATTTTCTACTAAAATTCTGTAACTTGCGAGGACTTATATTGAGGTAACAAAGCTACTAACCAAAGTTCAATATTGCTGTTAAGAGAGTGGCCTTTTGAGCAGTGGCTCATTGATTAGAAATACAGTATATGCACCAGCAAATACATTTTCCACTTAGTTCACGTCAAATGTTCTGAAAAAGCCACAGACAGTGTAGAACCTCTTGACCACTGTTAACATGCGCTTCTGTTAGGCCTTAAAGAAAGTGTTTCTGAAAATTACTGGAGCCTTTCATAGCTGTAACTACACAAGAGAAAGTGGGTGAAGAGAAAATAAATCTATAGCCTATAGCATAGATGTTTCCTTGTTCATCACACAGTCACATACAGTGCCATAATAAACCATGCAGTTGTCAGAATATGATACCTCTATTAGGGCCATTTGGTAGACTAATAGAAGGAATACAGATTAAATAGAAAGACATAGGTTATATACTGTATAGTACTATATTATAGTATTATGTATTTCATAATAATCCTATAATTGACATTGTTCCATTGGTTGTGTTGTATGAAGGCACATCAGACAACACTTCCCTGAATTCTTCCCTGAAAAAATCTGTGGAAGATATGCCACATCTGGCCCCAGATGTGGCATCACTTACAGCAGGATAACAACCAATCTCTTCCCACTCCCAGTAAGATAGCCAATCAGGTTATGGCAGTAATAAGGCAAAACAGAAAGTCCAGTTAGGGGAAGGGAGGGGTCTGTCCAAAATGACAAATCTGAACAACATGGTGCTTTAAAAGTGTGTTAATGGGCAAAAGGTAAAAGAAGAAGAAAGATTATATATATATATAAAAATTAATTAATCTACAGTAATGCTGGAAGTAATAATGAGTTAAGAACACAATACAAATAATAGATGTTGTATACTCACCGAAAAAACTGCATTTTGGAGCCCAAAAGGTATGGGTGTGAGTCTCGCTAAGGCCACAACTTTGAGTCCACTGCCTCCTTCCACCACGCGTATGACAGCGCTCAGCTGTTCACTGCTCCCAATTTTATTCAGCACCCAGTCAGTCAATAGCCGCTTACATACCAGGTGTGCCACAAAGGTCCCTATCAGAACCCCGACCATGACAAGTCCCATGCCTAGCACAAAGCCATAGAGGTAGCCAGCTGCCACATTGAGAACAATGTACCCCCAGCCGCAGGGAAAGGACACAATAATCAAGCCGACTATAAACAGCAAGGCTCCAACGATGCTGTCAAAGCTCTCCACCCAGAGCAAGAGGTCCTTGAGGTACTGGCGCACCAGAGCTACCGAGGAGAAACACAGGGCAGTCAGGACACATGCCAGCAAGGCGCTCTTGAAACAACAGGTGGTGATGCAACACGGGTTTCGAAACTCCCCACCGTTGAAGGACACTCCACCGGCATCGCTGATAATTTCAGGGTCCAATTCAGCCTTTCCCATAGCAGTGCCTCGTTCGTCAAAGGCGTTGCATATTAAAATTTCAATTTTGTCACAATCATCTGTGGAGGCCCTCTGCTGCCAGCGGTTCAGCTGGATCTGTGCCTTGCCAACGGTATGTTTCAGGAGCTTTGTGAAGTGTTGGATAGTGGTGGACCCAGACATCCACATAGTGCCACTTCACCTGTCTGAACGCAAGACAGAGATTATTTTTGTTAACCTTTGAAGTTAGTATATATCTACAAAAGTCTAAATGTAATACACATGCCCCTCCAAAAATGGCTATTATTAGTTCTACGAAAAGGTTAATTAATTGGAGTTCATCAATTGATCTAGCCTACATACGGTAAAACGATGAAGCTTGATGAAGCTGATGAAGCAATAAGCTCCACATTATACTGTCTATTTAAAAAGGATAAATAAAAAATAACTATATGTATCTATATGATTTTACATTATTATACACATGTTAAGTCTATCTAAAAGACATGTAATATGGCAAATTCATCACAAAATCACTACGTTAAAGTCAAACTAATGTACAGTACAGGTGCGGTACCGTAGCGTAGTCTACAGTAAGGTACTCTACGGTACTGAACATTACAAGCACCGTTAGCCTTCATTCAATCAAAGCAAACGCGATGAAAACCGTAAAATCAAAATCAGTGATGTATCGAGTGTCAACATAATCCCATAATTACTGTTAATATAACTGGGACTAGATCAGATTCGGTATAACATAACTTTTATGATTTCAGCAGTGTGTCTCTGTCTTCACACAGCTAACGTTAAATTACTAGCATAAATAATTCCTTATTCCTTACTCTCGTCGTTAGCTACTGAAGCTCGCTCCGTGGAAAAAGTAATCTGTCCCATTTCACAGTCGGCGAATTTGCATTTATATTCTCCTTTCTCCGGACAGAATGACAAGAAGACGTAGGTCTTTTGTTTTTAGAACCAACTAATTTCTAGTGTCGACTTCTACATTGGACTCCGTTGTCGATAATGCTATTCATCTAACCACTGTTTGTGTCCCAGAATGCCAAGTACCCAAACAACCCATGTGACCGCTGCCACTCCTGTCCAATCACGGTCTTCACATCTTCTCGCGAGAATAAATATTTTTATTCCAGATGTTTATTTTTGTGCAATATAGGCTATATTTATGGAAACCACTCCTCCACAATGTAATATATGTTGTATAGCCTACTATTATTAGGCTAGTTATATTGGTAAGATAGGTATACTACGGTAGTAGGCTAGTAGGCCTATTGTTATTACAGAAGCCTATTAGTTTCCAATCAATAAATAAAAATCTGCTTTAGAAATATTATTGTAATAACTTATCAATAGAAAAAAAAACATGAAACTGTTCTTTAAATTAACATAAGAAACACGGTATAGGCCTAGCAAACGCCATACGAAGACGAATTGGTCACCAACCTTATTTGTTTCTGTGACTGTCTATAAACGTTTCCCCACTGCAGAAAATTGGATAAACGGCTTTTAAGGCGCCCGTTTGCAAATAGACATATGCCGCCTAACATTAGCCTATTCTTACGTGATATATATATA
>JAODOY010000003.1:2212828-2228981 GCA_025399855.1 Forbesichthys papilliferus | reverse complement strand
GTTTGGGGCTGCAACTGCATCATCCCAAAGGGGTTTTTTACTCTAATATTTAGTATATTTTCAGGTGGGAATAAAATTTAAAATGTTTACTGTTTTCCATCTCTATATACCCTGCAATGGTAATACATCAATTTACATATAAAGTATTCACATTCAATAGCTTCTGCCCTATAAAATAAGACCAGATGTGTGTGTATATAGGCCTCATGGTTGAGGAAATTTATTTATTTGTGGTATTACATTTTAAATGTTTTTCCTGGAAATTGTGCTAGTTTATTTATGTGGGGTTAAAGCGCACGAGTAGAGTTAAAAGACACCACAATTAACAGTGTGCTGGTTTATGTTTTCATGTCATAGTTTGCTTTGTTTGTTTCCCCCCCCCCCACCCCCCCCCCACCCCCATCCTGCTGAGAATAATGATATGGTTAAACAGTCAGCACCAAACTGTCAGAAACTAGCTGCATGGAGCAGGCACCTCTGAGATCCACTAAGCACACCTGACGAATCCTGCTAACATCACGTATTCCCGTATCTTTGTATCTGCACTGTAGTCAACACTGAACAGCTCAGTGCTGGCCTCCAGCCAGCTGGGGGATTCACCTTTCTACCCTGGGAAGACCACCTATGGCGGAGCATCTGCAGCTAGGAGCTCTCGTACACGGCCCACCACTCCTTACCAGGTCAGGGTCCGTTAGTCTCAGAACGGGCACACCGAGACATTTTTTAAAAGCGCCGAGCCCTGCTCGTCATAAAGGGAACTGTTCATTTGAATAGCGTAAAGTGTTGAGGTGAATGACTTGACGGCATGGCTGCCCCATAGGCCCCATTGAGGAGGCAGATCAAGGCAAAGCCAGCCGGGACACAACCGTGTGGGGTGACCAGCGCCACTGCCAGACGCATACTGCAGTCCCTGGAGCGCATGTCCAGCCCTCTGGCGGTGAGTACATGAATGCACATACCATCAGTAAGGCTGAACGATTAGTTGTTTTTAAACCGAAATTGCGATTTGAAACCATGCGATTGGCACATCGCCAGACATGCAATTTAAATGCGAATCTAACCCAGTTTTTGGATTAACTGGGTTAGATGGGTGACAGTGACTTCAACGGCCATGACCCACTCTTTCTTAATGCGAAAGATTGACAGACCGCTTTGGAAAACATCAGTCTCTATAACTACCTCTTATACACAAACAGATGTGTGTAATAATAAACAATGAGACTGCAACCACACTAAACTAAGTATTTTCCTGTTTGTTCAGATGGTGAAAATAGCGCTCTTTTATATATACTTTTTTCTATAGGAGTACTGTACAAACTCAATATTAATGTAACTAAGAGATTTGCTGGAAAGGAATATTTTTTTGTGTACTTAAAACACTCTATAAAACGATACTCACTATCTTAGGGTATTAGCTTACTAGCTAGCTGTACAAATACAGTCAGAGCTTCCGCCTGTGAGCAGATTTGTTGGGCTGTAGTGATGCGGCGCTGTACGTCATGTCATCTTTTTCCACACCCCCTTGCCGCACGGGATCTCCTAAACACACCGCGTGCAATCCCGACATACATTGTACCGGAGACATGAATTGTTTGCGGCGTTTCGCCCTAAGTAGTGGGTCATAGCTGTAACAAGGCAGCCAGCGCCCGGTTCACAAGACGCATTGCTTAAAAAAGGTAAGATGTGTAGCACAGGCCTACTCTCTTACTGAGATGAACAATATGCCAAATCCAAACAGTGAATGTAACTCAGTACTCGGACATGCTTCACGGCAATGAGAACTTAACAATCTCGGGTGGAGCTAGATCATGTCTGTGATGAAGTTGTGTGTGCTGCGAATATGAGCGCGCATATGAGCGCGCATAGTTTAGTTCAGACCGGCCTATCACCCTTTAGCGCAATAAAACAATTATGAACAGCGCCCATAATTGTGCACACACACTGGAACTATGTGTGCGTCAAGTTGCACCCACAGGGACGTTTCTAGGATCAAACATTTAGGGGGGGGGCCCTAATGAGACTTCACAGTGCCTGCTAAATCACAAATTTCACTATAACAATGAATGTATTTTTGTCCCATTGCTAACAGGCAAGCCGAGTTAGAAAATCAGACGTTAGACAGCTAAAACATTGGTTTGATCTGACCTGCGTGAAGTGATTGATTCGTCACAGAATGACGTGATGTATCACAATCAAGTTGGAGGTTTTATTAGACAAATGCTTAAGTGGTTAATGGATACTTTATTATTATTGGTGCAAATAGTCGCCATAGACAGAGATGCACCTTTAAAAAAAAAATAAAAAGGTGCAGACCCCCAGGCAATAGGCTGCGGACCCCACTTTGAGAACCGCTGGTCTACATGATACATTTGGCCGCAATGTTCTAGTCAGTAGATGATCTCTTAAAAATACATTTGTTGCTTTTTGTTGTTTTCACAATAGGATGCAAAGAGAATTCCTTCTGCGAACTCTTCCCCCATGTCAGTAGTAAGTATGCTTATCTGGGTTGTTGTTAAACCTTCAAGGGAACAGAGGTGGTCAAATGCATAACATAATGTCATTTATTTCACGAAGAGCTCAACATGTTGTTTTTCTAAACTAATAGAACAATCACGTTTCTCATTTCCTGTCTCATTGCAGTCAATGGATGGCACAAATCTAGACCTTTCCCATTTCCAGTCCAAAAAGAAGAGAGTAAGTCCATTTCCCGCCTTCTCACCAAACCCTTTAGAGGTTCCATAACAGCCTAGAAGTTTGTGCTGCATCTGTGTCAGAGTTCTGTTGTTGGCTTTGGTGCAGTTATGTGTGCAGCTCTCTCTAAGTAGCAAGCTGTTGAACAGCAAGGCCATTGTGAAAGCTCAGCCACACTTGCTTCAGTCTGTCACCCAGCCACCACCTCCTCTGCCTGCTGTTGGCATCTTTAACGCTAGAGAAATGATTATCTACGGTGGTACACAGCTGCTACCCTCCGTGTGCCTGCTTGTTGATGCATGTCCGCCAGCTTGACTTGACGGGGCTAACCCGTGTTTGTTGTTCACTGTAGTCCAGTGTTGACTGGTGCCAGCTCTGGATGGATTGTAGTAATGCATGTTAACGGTACCAGCTGTGACAACTGCTGGACATTCTCATTGGGTTATTCGACCCCCTACTGGGCACACAGCGCTTAACAGACAATTACGTGTACGCTAGATTTTTGTAGCCGTTTTTATTTCACGGTTACATTTTCTGTCATCTGTATTTGCTTTTAAAATGTGAAGCATTTCTTACTAGTCCCATGGTTGTCTAGTAATACAGCATTTCAACACAACCGCAATACTAGGATACTACTAATACTAGTACTCAATACTGTATCTCCACCCTCTCTGCAGATGGACTCCCCCTTTCCCCCGGTGCAGAAGCTGGTGATCCCTGCAGCAGCCTCCATTTCAGGGAACCGCTCGTTGTCTTTCAGGCCCTCTCTGACTCCGGGAGGCGTCGGCCGAACCTTAGACAGGCCCTACAGAGACACGGTCAGAGCCACAGGCTTGCATTGGCACCCACCTAAACCGTATAATAATAATAATAGTAATGTTTGTTTGTCTCTATATTAAATATTTAACACCTAATTGTTTTCAAATGCACCTACAGCCCACCAGACAATCACTGCACATACGCGAAGAAAGCCCCGGTCCGTCAAGAAGGTACTTGTACTCCGTTAAAACAAACAGCATCAGACAGTGACTCCCCATCCTGTAATGTAATGCAGCATGTACGCCACACTGACCTGCGCCGTCGCTCTGCCACCAGCACAAGCAGCTCCAGTGGGCCCGTCTACCCCCTGTCTAGCACACCCGCAGCCACCAGCACAGGCCCTGGCGGGGGGGGCAAGATGAAGAGGGAGAGGACCAGCACACGGCCGTCCTCCAGGCGCCCCGAGGATGAGGAGGTAACACACAGAGAGAGAGAGCTCCGCTAGCTACGATTGCAGACATTCCATATTGTCACCTGCCCTTTAATAATAATGAATAATGTTAGCTGTTAATAATAAACTTGCATCTGCAAGTGTGAAACTGCGACCTTAGACGCTGTGCTAATATGCGCATGAGAGGTGCGTTTACATTTGGCTAATGCCTTTGCTTGGAACGTTTTGTGTGAACATTACGAAATTATTAGATTTAAACGCGCCTTTCATCCAGCGACCGTGCGTTCGCCGAGAACTACCTCCTCACACCGTTGGCTCGTGTTTGCAAACGTTCGTGGCCAACGGAAAACCGCTTTGAATATATTCGCAAGCGCTCGAGGAGAGTTGATGTGTGAAGTGTGGTTGCCAGGGTGTTACACCTGGCGATGTAGGGTGCTGTGGTAAGCTTGCTTGCTTGTCGCCTCCAGGCAGCTGAGGTGCCTGACCTGCCGGCCATCTCCCTGCCCATCAGCGCCTTCAGCCTCCCCATCTTAAACTTCTCCACTCCGCCCCCTCCTGCCGCCGCGTCCACCGCCACCCCCGGCCCCCTTCTGGCGACCCCTGCCAGGCAACCTGTCGCCGCCCAGGTCAGAATGCGCTCCGCTACTGAGCGCCGTGTGTGTTCCCAGTCCCGTGTAGTCGCTGTGCCTCTGATTGAATGTTGCTGTCATTGCATTGTGTTGCAGGCATCTCCTAAGGCCTCTACGCCCCCATGCACGCCATTCACCTTCTCCTCTCCCATAGTCAAGGCCACCGCTGCCGGTCCGTCTTCCTTTTCCCCTTCTGTAAGTGGTCAGGGCATGCCCGCGTTCCATCACTACACCTGCCTGCTTGTTGTTGTTGTTGTTGTGCTAATAATACTCTTCCCACCCTTTAGGCTGGATTTACCTTCAGCGCACCTGTAGCGAAAATGGGTCCCTCCATGTCCAATGGGAAGCTGGTGTCTCCCATAGTGACACAGGGTACGTTTTGGTTACTTGGTCTTTGTACGTGGCTCAGACTTGAAGTGGTGTTATCAGAGACACAATATAAGGACTTTGATATTATGGCTGTTACTACTAGGTACTGCATTGTTTTAATATGGTTGTCTTCTTTTTTTTAAATGGAACTGAAACAAGGGCTGTGTATTACAGCACTTAGTCTATAAAAACACTATGCAAGACATTGGCAAACACAGCCCATTTTATATTTAGAACTATTAACATTTTTACAGCATTTGCATTGACTCAATCTCTTTAATAAATACAGCACGTGTACTACGTAGCACAAACATATAAAAGCATGGCCTAGCTAACCTTTGAATTAGCTTACAGCTCCAAATGTTAGCTGTTTACAGAATTCTCATCCAGCTAACTATCTTGTATGTGGACGGGTGATGTTTGATTCCATCTCTGCTGACTGTTTTTGGTTTTAATAAACAAATACAGTGAAGTCAGCCACAAGCAATAGCACAGAGGAGTTTGAGGGACCCTTCAAACCAGCCAAGTCACTGAAGCAAGGCAGCGTGCTGGATGTCCTCAAAGCACCAGGTAAGAATGCAGTACACATCTAGCATGAGACGCATGGCTAATGGTCAGTCAGCTGGTAACCTTCTGTTAGTCTTGGCAGAACCAGACTCAGCGCTGGCTAACTGTCTCAGTATCCGCTTACTCGGCAAGCAAGATATTTTGATTTGACACGCACGACGATAAACTACCAGAGGACATTTTCATTGACTGAATATTTTTAACAATGACGGAAAAATCTGAAGGTCGTCCGTCAATTTGACAGATTACACTGAGGGAAATCTATTAGTCCTGAAGCAGGACGCCGATTTCAATCTCAAACACAGAGACAACCACATCATTGTCAAGTTGCACATCTGTAACGGTCTTCCTCACCGCAGGAGTACTAGGTTTTTTTTTCATTTTTTTCTGGGAAACATTCCATTTGGTTGTACAATTGAGTTTTTTTTTCATAATTCCATGTTGAATCAAACTACGATGCGATCATCACTAGCGAGTGTTTGAAATAGGCGCGCTCGTTTTTAAAGCGGGGTATTCCAATCGAATCTTCAGTTCACAACTCTAAAATACGCAGACACGCCCCTCGCTACGGTGCAGTGATGTGAGTTAAGCGACCGACAACTCGGAAGCCGGTTGCAAACAAAGCCACACATGAGCTTTTTCTCGCTTATGGATGAATCTTTGAATTGAAAGATAAAAGGTTACAATTGTAGGCTAATACGTCACTACTAAAATTTGTTAGATTAAAACAGCTTAAAACAAATCTAACATTTTAAATTGGTAAATATTGCACTGCGTTGTCGTTGCACTGGAAGTGACAGATGCATACTTGATACAGCCAATGGAAATCGACTGTATCACTTCCCGAAGGCCTGAGAGTCCCATGTCTAGCCGCCAGGGGTATATGTATCAGCCGTTCAGCACAGAGTTGCTAATGGACGGAAGTAGCTGTGACCATCCTTCTATGTACAAGGATGTTGAGGCATCTCTTTCCCTTTCCAGGCTTCTCCTCTGCCGGTGTGTCCTCCGGCTCCAACGCGGCTCCCCAGCAGACCTCGCTGAATGCCGTTTCCACGACGCCACCTCCCGCCACCCCCTCCTCCGCCAAGGGCTTTGGCCATCTGTTCAAGCCCCCGGTCGGCTCGTGGAGCTGTGACGTGTGCCTGGTGCAGAACAAGCCGTCGGACACGAAGTGTGTGGCCTGCACCACCCCGCAGCCCAGGCCCCCTTCGTCCAACCCTTCGGACGCGAAGCCCGCGGTGGGGGCCGCCTCGGACACCGCCGCCCCCCCCTCCAAAACCAGCGCAGGTTTCGGCGCGGCGTTCGCCAAGCCCGCTGGCACCTGGGACTGTGACACGTGCCTTGTGCAGAACAGACCAGAGGCGGTGAAGTGTGTGGCGTGCGAGACAGCCAAACCCGGCACCGGCGTGAAGTCCTCGCTGGCGCCCCGCTCCGTCTTCTGGCCGGCTCAGACCTCCGCGGTCCCCCCGGCCCCCGCGGCCTCCCCGGGCGCTATGGCCGGGTTCGGAGACAAGTTCAAGAAGGCGGAGGGGGCCTGGGAGTGTGACACGTGCATGGTCGAGAACAAGGCCCAGGACGCCAAGTGTGTGGCCTGCATGAGCGCCAAACCAGGTAACCATCTCCTTCACTTTCCACCACCGGGCTGGGTTAGAGCGCCCCTTGGAGCCACGCCTTTCTCCCCAGCTCAGTCCATGTTTGAAATGCACTTTTGCTAGAAAGTTACCGTTGCTGGGGGGAGAAGGGCAGAGGCTGGAATAACAGAGGAGGGTCACAACGGATAGCACATCTGCGTTTGATTTTTAGAAGGGGGGGTGGGGTGAATTTTCACCCTTTATTCAGACTAGAGCGACCCAGCATTCTGTAAAAGGAATGCTAACGTTATTTCTCTCTCGGGGTGTTAATGGGTGTTTTGAAGTACCTACGATCAATCTGAGGCGGTATTTCTACAGCAAACTGTGTTGAGGGTAAAAATGAATGTTTCAGGCCATGGCCTGGTCTGGGTGCTGCCTGAGTCCACCAGCAAAATGCCCTTGGTAAAAGACGGGAAGCGTTCCATTGAAATGCATTACAATGTAGTATCTTATTGTTATTATTCCAGTATCTTTGATAGAGATAAGTAGTGTAGCCTACAGGTACACTGGGCATGGGCGTGCCGGTGTAAACAAAGCATCTTGTCAGAACATTTCATAAAAAGGAGGAACAGCATGGTGAAAATTAAGTCCAGATGTGTATTTTCTTGACTGTATCACTGCAACCTTTACTGAAAGGAACCCTTGAGTGTAGGGCGGTCATTACGGTTTGTATATTTTCCCTTTGGTGCTCCAAAACGGTAAGAAGATCATCGCACATTATGACATGAGCCAATCTTTTTGCATATGACAACTATTGTTCATCTGAAGGCTAAGTCCATCTCAAAAGACAATGTTACATGGCTTATTGTTGCCAGCGCTGGCTGTTAAGGGACCGTCAACAAATTACTATGAATGAGTGACGAGCGCTGGCATCTTCGGAACAGTCGACAAATTACTGTGAATCATAATAATTTGAATAATGATGAAACGGCAATGAACAAATGGCCTAAGAACCGGTTCAGGCACCGGAGCCATTCTAAAAATATAGGTTTGGAACCGGAATAGTCAAAAACCCAAATGACTGCCAGCCACTCAACCCTCAGGTGGAGGAGGGACACGCAGGCTCACTGGCTCACATTCTACACGGCAGTGATTTAAGAGTAAATTTTACCCCACCCACACACACACTCCAGGAGCGTCGGTGTCCTCGGCAGCTCCCGCCTCCGCCAGCAGTGTTCCCGCTTTGGGCTTCGGGGACAAGTTTAAGAAGCCCGAAGGTGCCTGGGACTGTGACGTCTGCTGTGTTCAGAACAAGGCTGCCGATGTGCAGTGCGTCGCCTGCCAGACAGCCAGGCCAGGAGCTAAAGTGGAGCCCAAAGGTAATCCCAGAGCTCCGCTAGTGTGCCACTGAAGGGCGTGTCCATGGGCAGAGTGATTGACACTGCTTGGTATGTGTGTGTGTTAACTTGTATTGTAAGCGGTGTTGGCCAATGGTGCTAAATCATGTGATGACAAATCAAAGTACAGGAACTACTGCATCTGCACAACTTGTTTTGTTTCGTTTCTTTAGGTTTTGGTTCTTCCGCTCTGGGCAGCGCTGGTTCAGGAGGATTTAAGTTTGGTGCAACTTCAGAGTCTACCTCTGAGTCTGGGGGGTTCAAGTTTGGGGGAACCCATCCAGATTCGTCCTCTACATCTGGCGGATTCAAATTTGGGTCTACATTTGGGGGCTCCACGTCCGACATCACTTCAAAAGACACTAGTAACTCAGCAGGGTTCAAATTTGGCGGCTCCACGGAGGGCTTTACGTTTGGGGCCGCGTCCACCCTGACGACAGACAGTGCTGATAAGAAATCTGACTCTGGGTTTAAATTTGGCAACGGCAGTGGAGTAGCTTTTGGATCGGGCACGTCTAACATGGCGAGCAAGCCATCCAACGGTGGCTTTTCCTTTGGACTATCAAAACCCGACGTGACTACACGCTGTACTGCTGTAACGGCGCCCCCTGCCGCTTTCACCCTCCCTGCGTCCTGCCAAATGACGATCGGCAGCGGCGCCTCTTCGACTGACTCCACGTCGACGAGTACCGCCACAACCACCACCTCCTCCTCTGGCGCCTCTGTGTTCAGCAGGCTAGGAGAGTCCAGCCGCGCCGCCACACCACTAGGGGGCGCCACCTTCGGCTCCTCGACAGCAGAGAAGGAGCCCGCCGCGGCCACGTTCACCTTTGGGAAGCCCGAGGAGAAGGAGGCCGCCACCAGTGCCTCCACCGCCGCCCCCGCCGGCTTCATGTTCAGTGCTGCTAGTAAGGAACCCGGGAACACGGCGTCCACGGCGACGCTAGGGGGCTTCTCCTTCAACAACCCCGACCCCCCTAAAGAGGCCCCCGAACCCGCATTCACATTCGGCAAGCCAGCAGACAAGAGCGAGCGCACGGCCCAGGACCCTCCCAAGCCTGCCTTCACGTTTGGACAGAGTGCGGCAGGTGAGAGAGAGAGCTGTAGGCTGTAGGATGGAGCTGTTTGATATAGGATATAGGGACGACCACGCACTTTGGTCCTCGCTCGTTATATTGACGCTGATATCCAAGCGGGGTTCTTCATTCCCATAACTCCATCCAGCTGTATGGGTGCAGATGGAAACTAGTGCGTTGTTAGACAAGGCTCTCTACGGCAACTCCAGTCTGACTCGATATGAATGAAGGGGGGAGGGGGGGTGGCATTACTGGAGGCGCTGCTATCTTGGTCCTTCCAGAACATATTTCTGTCCTGAGTTTTATTCCTGAGCATTACATAATTCTATTTTTTGTCTCCTCCTCCAGAGACGCCTGCTGCTCCTAAAGCAGGCTTCTCCTTTGACGCCGCCGTCACCACCTCCTCCACACCGGTCCCCAGTCTGTTTGGCAGCATCTCCACCCAAGCGCAGGCCCCCACCGCCTCCCCAGCGGTGGGCGCCGGCGGCGGCTTCATCTTCGGCTCCAGCGCCTCGTCCTCCGCCAGCGACGCCGCCTCCGCCAAGGCCTTCGTCTTCGGCCAGAGCCAAGACGGCCAGACGTCGACCTCACCGGCCAGCGCCATGAACTCCAGCCCGGCCCCCGCTCCATCTCAGCCCTTCCTCTTCGGGGCGGCCACCAACCCTGCTCCTTCTGTTGCCGCAACTCCGTTTGCTTTTGGCGGAGCAGCGCCCTCTGCTGCCTCATCTGCAGGTTTGCCGCCTCCTCTGGGATGTTTAGAGCATGACGGACTAGGCCGTAGTTCATGTTGTTTCATCCGGGCTGTTTTGTAACTAGTCGTTTAAGATCTTTTTTTAATGGCTTGTCTGAAGTAAAGTTTTGTCCGCCTGTATCTGTTTAAGTCCAAGAATGTCTTAACGTTGAATATCTGTTGTTGCCTCAAAGTTGTTGACACGATCTTCTTCCTCCTCTAGCCACAGCAGCAGCCCATTCCCCGTTTGTCTTCAGCTCGGCTCCATCCGGCGGGTTTGGGGCTAACCAGGCCCCCTCCAGTTTGGGATCGCCAGCTCCCCCAGCCTTCTCAACCTTCGGCTGCTCGTCCCAGGCGCCGGCCTTCGGGGTCAAGCCCACCGCTGCCGCCCCCGTCTTCGGCCAGCAGACCAATCCCGCGCCCGGGTTCGGAGCGGGCGCTACCTCCACATCAGGTGTGTTGCTGCAGCGGGCCGCCCTGTCCTGCCGCTGAGAACACTGGGTGGATTCACCTTCTTATTCACATGTAACACCTGTTCCTTCAGGCGGGGGCTTCCAGTTCGGAGGTGCCAGTGCATTCGGAGCCTGCTCCACCGGTGTGTTTTCCTTCGGCGCGGGGAACACAGGGTCTCCAGCGCCACCTGCTGTCCCCTCCCTCACCCCCCAATCCCCGGCAGCTGGAGGTGGATTCGTCTTCCAGCAGCCCCCCACGTTTAACATTGGGTACGCCCCACCTCCTCCTAACGCTTGGCTGTAATCTGTGTGTGTGTGTGTGTGTGTGTGTGTCAATTAGCAGCTGTTTGTGATGAGGGTGGTGACGCGGTGGCATTTCTTCCTCCAGGTCAGCCAAGTCCTCCTTCGCCGCCGCCCCCCCCGCCGGCACACCGACGATCGCCGGGCGAAAGATCAAGACCGCCGTGCGGCGCCGGAAGTAGAGCTCGCACAGACTCTGCGAGAGAGACACGAGACCTAACTTGGACTTGACAATTGCCCCCTGACGGCAGAGCGTAGCTTCAGAGGGCCGAGACCAGACAAACACTGAAGTACTTAGCATGTAAAGGAGGTCCATGGATCGGAACTGCTGTATCCTAGGGCTGGATAGACGGCCGGGTGTTTATCGGGGGTGGTGGAGGACGTGTTCCCGTGTAGAGCTGTTTAGAATGGAATACCCTCCTACAGGACATCTTAATAGCTATAAAAGAAACTGTTAACTTAAGACAATAACAACCACGACGCAAGCAAGGAACCTCTGCTCGACTTTAAAAAAAAAAAACAAAACAAGCAAGACGCTCATATCTATATTTTCAACACCTGCAAATGTCTGCTATAGGCTATAGGCATGACTTTTTTTGTAATAAAATTACAAAGGCAAAAATTGCAAAATCTGAGAGTTGCGAGTGTACAAAAAATGTTATTGATTATTAGTATGGTGGATCAGGTTATGAGCTGCAATATTGCAGCGAGGCAGTATGAGATGGGCAAATCTCCGATGGTAACTCCTTTTTTTTTTCTCTAGGAGTAATACAAGATTCATAGAGTGATCGCAGTGTCATTGGAGACGTAGCCACGATGTTAGTGCTGTGTGTGCTGTAAGCGTGTTTCTGTGCGACCAATGAAGCGTGCTTGTGTTACTGTTTTCCTTTTCGTTTCCCCGCCCTACTTGTGTACAGACTTGAGGTGTGTTTGGGTTTATTGGTACATGCTTGAGGTTTGCGTGTATGAAAGCTGAATGTGGTCGGGAGAGCTGCCCAATTCACGCGGTAGGTGAGAAGCAAAATGAATGTTTGAAACCGTTTGAGGGTTGAGTGTCTGGGATAGAGGGAGAGGACCTGATCTGTGCACTGTTGCGACTGGGTGGGGCAGGAGGGGGAAGGGGAAAACTCCTCCCCCAGTCTCCTCCTCACTTTGTAAATGAATAGTTCCCAGAATATGTTGCGCCCCCCCCCCCAATTGGTCAGCCTCACTCCGCAACTGCTTTTGTGCCCTCTTGTCTATCCATATTTCTCTCATTCCCCTCTCCAGATTTGTTCTGCTCTCTTCTGTTCTTTCCCTCTTTCTCGTAATTGGCCTTTGAATATTATTATAAAAACCTGTAAATAGTGAAAAAATCTTTTCTTTTTCTTTTAATCTGTGAAGTTGAATTTTTTTGTGTGTTACCAACTCTGCATTCAGCATTTTTGTCTTTAGAATTTATTATGTAAATCCCTATATTCAAAGTTGCCCAAATCCATTTAAAAGGAACTTAAATGCAAATTGGGAAGCCTTTGATAACTGAAGGTGTATTGGCTTTTCTGATCCACTTTTGTTTGGACCAAAACCAGTATTGTACAAAGTATTAAGTATATATTTTTTTATCGCTTGTTTAAATGGACTAGGGTGACTTTGGATAATAAGGAAGTCAATTTAATTTTAAAGCCATGATTATTACTGAATGAGTGACAAAATAAAAAACCCATGGGTAAATACATCAATAAAACTATCAAATATTTGTTTCTTTGAGTATTATGTTCAAGTGAGATTCTTAAATCTGTGCGTGTCTCTTGTCTTGGAAATATCGAATAGGTTTCACTTACTTGTGTCTGAGGCACGCAAGACAGTAATGAGCCTTTCGTTTGTGGATTACCACGTAGTGTTTGTTCTTGGTAACCTGAGTTTACCTAATAACACTTTTGATATCGCCAACACTGGATGATGATGATGATGTACCTTTAGCCTGGTCAGATTATTGTAGCAACGGGCCTTAGCAACGCCTGAGACCATGGCGACATTTGTCGCGGTATCTCTTGCCACTTAAGGAATGCGCATGTTTCTGGACGTCCTCGTTGAATCCGATTGAACCGTAGCTGGAATTATACTTTTCGCGCAGTGTTTTAACGTTTGCTAAAGACCCGACGGTACTGTGAACATGGGATGCGGTAGTTCAGCTAAAATCGCTGTGGTACAACCAATAAAGCCTAACGAGTTGGACGAACACAGGGTAATGTAGTTTTATAATTCTCTTCTAAAAGTTGTGGCATTATTGAAAATGTAATGTTAATGATAACGTGACGTCAATGATGGATACAAATACATTCATGTATTTTAAAATAAAATACCAAATACTCTTAATTGTAGTATCAAAATAAACTACAAAACACAGGAGCCACGTAATGTAGGATAGGCCTATCATTTTGCTATTTTAAATGTATTTCCAATTAAGCATAAATCACTTCACAAACCAATCAACCTGTTTAATCTAACCTAACACTTTACTTGTACACTGACTTAGTTAAATGTATTAATAATTTTGGAGAAAGTTTATTTAAACTAGCATAGAACAGAAAAAAACAAAAAAAACTTCCTTAAATGCCATATGGTGCACTCAGAAGAAATGCCCCACACGTCGAAAAACAAAGGCTAGGATATTGTTGTGTGGTGCGGTCTGCACCAATTTGTTTGTTTTGCTATTAGAGCCAGGGCTGTTTAAATATGGATTAATTTATCAGCATGAAGATGGAATGGACAGCTAAATATTTACTTGCTTGTGTCCGAACTCAATTTTCAATATGAAACCTGCTGTACCAATCACCAACCAGTGGGGGTGGCAAAATGTAATTATGTTGAAGCTATGCTTTGAAATCAAGCATTCGAAATTATGGCAGAGCTAGATTAAGCAATAGAAACAGTTGTAGCAAAGCTGATTGGTTAAAGGCTGTCCCAATAGTTTCTAGGATGCAGAGCAAACAATCCCTAATGTAGCATGTCCAGATCCTGCTCACCAAGTGACGTTTAGGTCTGATTACACCAGGCTACCACCAATTGCTGCGCCAAGTAATGTGCACTTTAAATGTGTCATAAATACTGACCATCCCTGCGTGACATTATATAAAAGGTATATAGGGCCTACTCATCCATGAAAGGAGGTTGTTCATTCAAAGATGAACTTGTGTTGTTGCCTACAGTAGGCTCATAGCCTAGTCATTTTTAAAATATCTTCTCAGGTTATGTTAAACAAATACATTGGAACTTTTAGACTTGTTTTATTTCTCAATACAAGCTCATTATTAAATCCAGACGTTTTGCTAAAAATGGGTTGTCAGACAATGCGTTTCTCGCTCTCTCTTTCTCCTGGTCAGGAAAACTACACGGAGGGCGTACATGGCGGCCGTGGCGACTCTGCCGTGTCAAAGGGTACCTCAGATAGCGGGGTGGTGATGGACAGCAGACTGGGCCCCTTGTTGCCTGGGGCAGTGCCCAGGACGCTTCCTCCACTGGCAGGTTTGTTTGTGTGCGTGCATGTGAGAGAGGCACCCAGCCGCCAACCTGGCCTACCTGTGCACACGTTGGATGGGCAGTGTGCTCTCCCACGATGCTCGGGCTCATTAAATATTCAACTGCCGGCGATTAGCAACATCGCTTGCAAAGTGTGGGGTGTCGGGACCTCGTGACCTCATTTAGCTACAGTATGAGACACAGGAGTTTCAAAGATGATTTTTCAATTAGGCTACGGACAGACAGCAATGACGGCTTTTTAACCCACACATGACCCTGCAGATGACATAGATATAGCCTATGTAGACTAAGGTGGATAATAGGCCTAGAATACCATGAAGGTGAAATAAAGGAATGAGGTGACAACCCTCATATACATGCATAGCCTATACATTAAATGTTTTTTTTCTATGAGCCATGGGTCAAGGTGAGAGAGAGGCGCTTCTGGTGTCAGTGCCATCTATAGTCTCAGCCTCTTCCATCCATTAGCACTGCGTCACATAAGAAGCTCACGGTGGCTCCTAGTGGCTAGCACCACCCCCAACCAGTAAAAAGCTGCAGAAGATAGATGGCTACGCTCTGTGTGCCTCCATAGGCAGCCCGGGCCTACTGCCGCAGGACGGGGTGTCGGTGGAACGGCCGGGGTCCAATGAGATCCTGGAGCAGCTGCTGAGCCAGGGCATCATCCCGATAGGCCTTCCCAGGGAGGGCACCGCTAGGGCTGGGGAGGCCTATGGAATCATGGTGGGTACCTCGGGACTGTCCAGCAGCGAGCAGAGCATGTTTGTTATACAATGCTGTTATGTTAACTCGTTAGAGGGACATCATTTTCCAAGCCAAGTAGCTAAAACTTCACGACTACTTATACTAAATATAATGAATGATTATATTTTTAAATGTTGCAAAATAAATAATATAATAAAATAGATATGTTTAATGTTTAATTATATAAACACTCTTTAAATAAACAGTAGATAAATATCAGTAGACTATGTTGTTGTTTTTATTATTATTATAATAACATTTTACCCCTAGTATTTCCACTTACCCAATGTAGAAAACTGGTAAAATATATGGCAAACTTGTTTTGTTCATAGCAGTACACTTACTGTGTATAGACTAGCTTCATTGGGGAGTGTTCAGTCGTTTCCTCCTACAGGGCGTAGACCTCTGGTTAATTTTGAAACCTTTGGACAGCGCTGAACCAATTAGTGTTGCCACAGCAGTTGATCGCCTTATCTAGCTCTACCACCATTTAGAAACATGCTTTACTTCAACATCATATCACTAACCCACCCTGATTGCTCTGCCAGCAGGGTGGCTGTATGAACGTTACTGCCAACAGGGTTTATAGCGACTCAGCGAAAACAAACTGAGCTGAGAGCATAGTCGAGTCGAGATGCCTCTGCCTGTCCGTTTAGGACTGCATACGAGTGAGCTCACTGTCGCCCTCTGCTGTCTGTCTGTCTGTCTGTGTTGTGTTAGCTGACAGACGGAGAGGCCCCCAGGCGGAGGCCCCCGGCCAGACTGGAGTCTCTGAAGACCATTAAGGAGCAGAGCGGCCCCAGCATGGAGGCCATCGAACAGAAGATGAGACATGCAGAGGAGAGACGCAAGGTGTGTGTGTGTGTCATAGTGTCCCCACAACTGATAGCTTAAATGT
>JAODOY010000003.1:2188737-2212728 GCA_025399855.1 Forbesichthys papilliferus | reverse complement strand
CACACACACACACACACACACACACACACACACACACACACACACACACACACACACACACACACACACACAGACACCCGCCAGGCTCACCCCCATGTCAAAGACGCAGCGAGCATCTGCCAGCGCGTGGCCGTAAGCCTGCTGTAGGTCCTGGCAGGAGGCTGGGATCTGGAAGGTCACCCCCACCACCTGGACACCCAGGGCCCTGGCTGCCTCCAACAGGTGCCTGCAGCTCTTGAGGGAGCAGCCGAACGCTATGCTGGTCTCAGCAGCGTGGGCCTCTGTTGTCAGCTGCAACAGCAGCCTAACACACACACACACACACTAATTAACCAAACGGAAGTTCCTACCAAGTTTATGATCTACAAGTTCAGTAGAAGCTGCTCTTATTGGCCAGTGTTCCTATAGTGCAGATTCTCGTGTCAGAACTGATGAAAGGTCAATGAATAATTGTTAAGATAAGATCAAAGTCAAGCCAAAATCAAACATCCGTATATTATTAACTGCTACTAATGATTGTAGACTGGCGTGTACATTACAGTCATATTTCCAGTTACGGCATCGTTAACCCTACCGTGCGCTGGGGTGTGCCCGGGCGATCTTGCACAACTCGGCCTGACTTTCACACACGAGGTGCTGGACGTTGTTCTTCACGGCGTGCTTGATGTGGGCGATCTGCTTGCACACGCCAGACAGGATGATGTTCTCTGGGGGCACGCCGTGGTCCAGGACGCGGCTAAGCTCAGCCTGGTGTGTGTGTGTGTGTGTGTGGGGGGGGGAGAAACACATGTTGCTATTACGCAGGCCAAAGCCTAAATCAATATGATCACATTATTGGGAGGATTACAAAGCATTACACAAGATAGACAGTAGGTAGAAAGTGTCAAGCGCCTTCATTAAGACCACGGCTGCCGTTCCGGGCTCCAGCTCACCTTGTTGGCGCACACAAAGCCCAGGCCCAGGGCGGCCAGCACCTCGATGACGGCCGGGCTGCTGTTGCACTTGACTGGGAAGTAGGGCCGCAGGCGCGGGGCCAAGCTCTGCCAGCACGCGTGTTGCCGCATCAGGGCCCCCAGGTCGCCCACTGCGAACGCACTCTTCTCCACCTGGCAGGGCACAACAGGCTCAGCGCCATGTGGTGGGAAACCACTCAGGGGCAGCAGAATGTGTGGCGGAAGCTAACATCCATCTATCAGCACGACGCCTCTTATACCTAGTCAAGCCTTATTGACGGGACTAACTTAATTAGGATTTATACGTCTTAACGGTGGAAAGCTCACAGAGATAGGGGTACAGACTTGTTGCCATAGGTGACCTATTCATTTGGGCCGACACATTCGTCGATGACAATATGCCAATGTGTAAAGCGCTTGGGCCACAACTGACCAGAGCGTGTTCGGAGATGTAGCCATCGATGACGTCGTCAAGGGTTACCCCTCCCTCCAGCAGCTCGATGACACAATCGGGTTCGTCTGCAAGTCCTTTCATCTCAACCGTAGTCCAATAAGCCGAAAATCATAAAGAAGAGTAAAGCAAAGCAAGGAGGTCACGACTGAGCCAATGGGGTCCTGCCGGTATGCAACAAACTGCAAACAGAGAGAGAAGACACAATCAACAGACGGAATCCATTTTGTTTGGCTAACAAATGCTACACCTGCATAATGTATGTATCGTACATAGTTTAATAAAACATTTATAAAACCTACATTTTTATGTTATTTATCTAAACTTGACTAAATTGTTGTTTACATTATCGCTCATGTCAAGAACAGTTCACTAATGTAAGACATACGACCACTGACACTTGTGGATCTCTAATTTAAGACAATGTCTCATTTGCTTTATAGCATTTAATACTTTCAAAACCAGACAAGCAGGTTCATAATAAGTACAGCCAATTGACACAAGTATTACTCAAGGTTTGTATATTTATTACACAGCTCACGGCACCACGCAGACTCACATGGACAAGTCAGGAGATGGACTTGTCCCACTATCAGCTAGGATCCCAAGGCGGCTCAGCGTTGAAGTCAAAGTGCTCCCGGTAAAGGGCCGCCCCTAGGCCTTCTGGGTAGCGCCTATACACTTGTGCAGCGACGGGGGAGCCCTGAGGGGGTAAACAAACATTTTAACTCAATTTTAAAAGTTTTAAATAAACATGTTGCAAATGTATTACTTATTTTGGGCTAGAGTGTGCCATATAAACAATAGAGATTATAATTGTATGTTAAGAAAATGTTTGTGGTACAAGAAGTATTGTCTGTTAGGGTAGTAATCTATCCAGTTTATGGGACTTTACTCACTGAGAACATAGCTATTATAGTCATTATGTATCAAATGCCAAAGTTAGGTGACTCCTATAAAATCCTGTATCAAAACAGACAGATTTCCTGCATACTTTTCACTTATTAATGCATCATGTGTCATCTGCACGTTAGATAGGCTGCTATACACACCCACCCTTTTTTTCTTAACAGTTATTAGTCAACACTATGAATAGGTCAGGCAGATAATTACAGTTGTCAAAACAAAAAAAAAGCAGGTAGATTATGTATTGCTATATCAGATTTGGCAAATGCTGGGGGGATTTTATAACAATTCCACTAAACTGACATGAACTGCAAACGCTAGCGGCGCTGTAGACGTTCTCAGTAGGCTGGTACAGTATGCGAACCTTGCTAACATTACACGTCGCTAGAGAGCAAGTTATGTAAATGTGGACAATCACAAAACACGTTTTCGTTTGACTATTTCCGAAACGCATAACAATAACATAACCCGATCGTGTACAATTGCGCGATCGATTAATGGCGCCACAACAGCCACATTGCTTGACCAAAAAAGGCTGAATGCAATGAATCGGCCTGTCATGTGCGGCACGGCAGAAAGACAAGCCCGCCATGTTACGCCGAAAGCTGAATTCAAAGACTCAACAGAGACATTTGCTGTACTTACGTGAGAAAACGGCCAGAATGTTTTGGAAAATCGTCTTCTCTTTTTCGGCGGAATTTTTAAAGAGTGGTGGGGACAACAATAAAAGAAAGAAAATGAGCCGTGTTTGCCATATGTTTGGACGCTGGGCGCGGGGTAGCTGCTTTCTGTCTTCTCTCTCTGGCTGGTGGGTGGAGAACTACACTACTGACTGAATACGGATGACGGGAAGTGGAGAAGATCAACGGACCGGAGGCGGGACGTCTGTGTTCAGTTCAGCCTATAGTGTTGTCTATGCAAATGCCAGACATGGATTTCCGAATAACACAGTTCAGATGAGATCTGTTGTTTCTTCGGGTTACATAACCGTTAACTTTCCACAGCAGATCTTCAGTATCAAACTCTCATAAGATCACACCTACCCTATGGCGACTGCGCCTCCACTCATGGATAGCTGTGTGAATGCAAACATCAACAGTTCCCAGTGAGCTGACACTCTGTGCTCTAGTCTAATGGGTGCCAAACATAGAACTATGGTCATGGTGTTAAAGTATGCGGCAGCTACGTGAGCTTGAGGGGGAGCAGAGAGGAGTGTGATTGGCTACTAGCACTCATATGCAAGAATATTGCACTGTTGAGGTGCCAAAGCAAAACATTTTTGAAGATTATGTACTGGTTACAAAACGGCAAGATGGGACATGAGGAGTGAGTGTATCTTTAATAGTTAACCTTAATAATCATTAACCGTTGAAAAACAAAAGCGATGTAGCCCATACAATTAGTACACATTTTAGATTATAGGTTACATATTCTTTTTTTTCTTTAGCCAGTACAAAAAATAGACTACCTTACCATACCATATAACCTACCACCTTCTTGTAATTATTTAGTCCAGAGGTCTTCAGCAAGGGGCCCGGGACCCCTAGGGGGTCCTCAGAGGTACTGCAGGGGTCATCCAAATAATTTGATCCAAACTTATTTTCTTCCAAATATCAAAATGTCAGGAAATGTACATTAACATAAGTACAACCTGTGCTATTAATATATGTCAATAATGATGGTAATGGCTTAGTTAGTGGCCTACTTTTATACAGGGCACAATAGGCCGCCCTATTGTTTTATTTATGTTTGTATTATTGTTGGCTTGGCAACTAAATATTATAACACATTACCATATGATAGGTGATAGGACTCTGTACTGTGTTTCTATCAGCCAATAGAAAACCGGCCTGAAAAAAGACCTCTGATCTAGACCTACAGCTCACCAGTCACCAGACTCATTGAGATTAATTTCCAAAGTTCACAAAGCAAGATGTGTTTCATCCAGGGTGTGACTGAAACCTATTTGTAGACTACAGAGCTTGATGGCACATTAGTGCTTTTGAAGCACTGTCAAATTCTACTAGAGGTTTGCTTGGTTCAATAAACCTTTCATTAAACAATTATTTCACAAGAATATCAAAACCTCACCAAAGACTGCTTTACCTTTTACCTGTTAAGATCTTAGAATATTGGCACTTTGTTGACAGGCTATAGACTAGCATTGGGTGTTTTATTGTGTACAGCCTATTAGATATTGTATGTTGTGTATAGCATAGCCCTGATTAAATGCTGATGCTGCTAACGCTGTTCACTTTGGATAGAGGGTAAATTATGTAAATGTACATTACATGCATAAACACATTGTAGCATCCCAGCCACCCGACGCTGTGCCACGGTCCGACCACTAAGGGACACATATACATAACTGTCCATTCATAAGGATTTGTTTCAAAATACACAACTATGTACATGTTACTAAAATATTGAAAACATGGGTTGGTAGATATTTTCTTCTTTTGTTTATTTCATATACTTTATTATGTGTCTTTGAACCTTCATCAAATTCTGTCTGATAGCTGATACAGCGGATGGCTGTAACTATTAGTTAATCATAAAGCACACTGATATGTGTACACTACTATATTAAAATAAACTATATTGGAGGACATAGCATTGTTTTGATCTTGAAACACTGAAGGATGAGTCCAGTCAAGAAATCTTTAGATTTCTACTCAATTTTAAAAGACAGTGTCGATAAGGCAAGTCCATTGGAATGGAGCCATGTGGTGTTTTTCTGTCTCTGGCTCTTGTTATATGTCTGACCCCATGGTCTGACCCTATTCTATTTTGTTATTAAGACAACAGACTGCTGCCCCCTAAAGGATCGTCTGACGCATGATTCTAATACTAAATCCGTATTGCCACAAGAGGTCGGTATTGAGAAGGAAACGCTGGAGTGACATTTCACGAACATAACCCTGATGCGCAGGGGTTTTGCGCATACGCACACTTCTCATTTGATCACCTGACTCTTGTGTGATGGTCTGTTGAAGACATCTACATAGAAAACCTGGAATTTTGTTAGATATGCATCGGATATTCTGAGAATTGTATTTATTGCGGTAGCCTACATCGTGTAGTAAAATTGAACCAATTGAACGAATTGGTAAGTACATGCACATAATTCAATGTCGTGACAGCCTGTCTTCAAATGCTAGCAAGCTAGTGTCAATACGCTGTTTTACACAGATTGTAGGCTATTATACATATGTATAGTTGCATGTTTAGTTTGAGCGAAATCAATATGAGCCAATAAATTAGCCATGGCAGGATCATATGGCATTCAAATTATAGAAGCATATTTACACTACACATCGCGTGTGTATTGTAAATACATAGACATTATCACATGACATTGGGACTCAGCCTAACCAACATCTTTGCTGACTAACTTTGAGAACACGATGTGCAATGGTCTTGTGACCATTACAGTTTCATAAGGAAGTCTCATATGAAACACAATAGAGCTTTAAAAATATTGATCTTAAAAAAAAGAGGAAGATGGATTATCCTAGATTTGTTTTGACTCTGATTCATACATAAATATTTAAAGTACTCTGTGGATGGCCATCATTTAAACACATTCCTTGAGAATATTGCTAATCTATATCTGTTTATAATTAAGGTGATTTGTGTCACAGAGGTTTTAGGATTCTCTTTGGTCTCTACACCACATGTCCATTGATTCAGTGGTATACATATAGAAGTTTCATTAACAGTGTCCTCTTCTAATCTATCTTTTGACATTCCCACAGCAGAGCATCACTGGAATACATTTGTAACAACAGCCATGACCGAATTCTGGTTGATTTCGGCCCCTGGAGAGAAGACCTGCCAACAGACCTGGGACAAGATGATGGTGGCCACCACACGCACCAACAACCTTTCCACCAACAACAAGTTCAATATACCTGACCTAAAGGTTATTAGTCCTACCAACTGATTTGTGCTTACTATGTGTGTCTCAGGATCAAGCGTAGTTTTCTTATAGCCCACTAGCAGTGCCAACTGACAAACCACAAGATGTCACTATTGTGTTAGGTATGCCGCTTAACTAGCAACTCAAGGATTTAACCTTTCTCACTGAGCTCACTGTTTATCTCTCCAAATATAAACAGGACCAGAGTTGGGTCTGTACCTAGGAGGTCTGTAGGGGAAGGAGTAGAGATAAGTGCCAGTGAGTGTTTGTGTTACGCTGGTTTCAACACAAGGACGATTATGGGTACAAACCACGAGGTGTACAGTGTATACAAATTAAATGACTAAGTGGTAACATGAGGTGCAGGCTTTTTTGTAAGTATTTTGCATTACAGAAGGGAATCCCATTATCTAACTGCACATCTGTATTTGTTTAGAGAACAAAGCATTTCTTGTTTTGAAATGTTTTTCTGTTTGTGTTTCTCTGTCAATAGGTGGGAACTCTTGATGTCTTAGTTGGTCTGTCAGATGAGCTGGCTAAACTTGACACTTTTGTGGAGTGGTAAGCCTTGTAGCATGTTTAATGCTGACGTACTTATTTTACATGAACAATATGTGTTATCTATAGTAATAACAATTGTATTGCATTATTTCAAGAAAACTACTATACTTTCAATATTTAACAATAAATCTTGTTATATGTATGATAGATTGTTTGAATAGCGCACAGTACATTTGGACAGAGGCAACTGGACCATGACTGATTTCCTACCAAATGGTTTTGTTTATCTTATATCCATGTAATCTGTATGGTTTTCCCAGCGTGGTGAAGAAGGTGGCCCAGTATATGGCTGATGTTCTGGAGGACAGCCGAGATAAAGTCCAGGAGAACCTATTGGCCAATGGAGGTAATCTCTTCATTGGAAAAATATAATATTCAAGGGATGGTTGCATTCAGTAAACTTTTTTTTTATACATGAATTTATCTTTCATTGTAATGTCCTTAAATTAACACACAGTGGACCGTCAAGTGTGAAATCACATTTCAAAGCAAAATATAAATAGTGTTCACAGTGAGTCATCATGGCTAAGGACTAACTAGGTGTTTTCTTCTTTCTACTCTACCCAGTTGACCTGGTCACCTATGTCACCAGATTTCAGTGGGATATGGCCAAATATCCTATCAAACAGTCACTAAAAAACATCTCAGAGATCATTTCCAAGGTGATGCTTAATTAAATATTGATTATATGAATGTACTGTATTTCTTTCTTTCTTTATTTCAGTGTCTAAAAAAAGATTTGTAACTTTTTGGCAATAAATCTTTGCCTTTTTAGTAGTACTTATTTGATCATTAGTATGTTACTATTTTTATGACATTACTGTATTTATTTTTAAGGGTATAATCTAATCTATTTTCTATAATATTTGTCTCATTCCTTTTGGTTTACAGCAAGTTTCTCAGATAGACAATGATCTGAAGGCCAGAGCATCCGCTTACAACAACTTGAAGGGTAATCTGCAGAATTTGGAGAGGAAAAATGCGTAAGTAATATTAAATATATTTATATTATAGTATTTATGAGTGACCTATGGCTAAAATGCTTGTTGTAAGACATATACTGTACTGTAAAAGACATACAGTAAGTTTGGCCTCCATGAATATTTGATTTATAACATGACCTCGCCTGTTAAGCTGCTCAGATTGTGAGCTGAGCAGCTGAACAATATTGCACTGTGACTGAACTGTCAACATAGACCTGCTCTCTCCATCTTGTCCCGTAGAGGAAGTTTGATGACCCGGAGCCTGGCTGACATAGTGAAGAAAGATGATTTTGTGCTTGACTCAGAATACCTGATTACTATGCTGGTGGTGGTTCCCAAGTAAGTTCCTTACTATACATTTATAAATGTGTACTCCTTGTTGTTTTACTGTGTCCTACAGGTACACTTCTATGTTATGTTTGTGAGATATTGCTGTAACTCAGTCAAAGTGTGTTACTGATTATTAATGTTTGTAATGTTTTGGTTTTTAAATTACCTACTATATCAGTAAATGAGCTGACCCTGTCGTTGGTGTGCACTCTCATTAGAACAAACTACGTAGAATGGCAGAAGACCTATGAAACGCTGTCTGAAATGGTCGTCCCACGCTCCACAAAGTAAGGCTCAACAGGTTTATGTAACTACTATCTGCTTAATTAGGGAAGATAATGTATCCACCTATGTGCATCATGCATTGGACATACTGTATATCCATTTCTACATCCACCCTCGTGTTAGTATTGTATGCTACCCATGTTCCAGTGGCCATATTTAATCCAGACCACATATTGCTTTAATGCGTTAGCTCCTACCATTGTCAGCCATGTTTGCACAGGTTATATCACCTGGTCCGTGAACCTGAATAGAATAGAAATGATTACACAAGTTTCACCTGTGTAGTGCAATTGACCCTTTGCCGATGTGGCCGGATGATGAAATACAGAGCAATGTGCACAGATATAGCCCGCAGAAGAGTCTTCCAATGTTCCACAACAGTGGAATGCTGGAGAACTATGGACAGAATAGACTACAGCTGACACATTAGCTTGTGCTGTCTGCTCTTAACAACCATCCTGAGTGTAAGACTGAGGACATAAAAGCTGCATAACATGTTTGTTAAAATAGTACTTCTAACATGACTGCAACGTTGAGTGGCTGGCTTCTGAACGTCTGTGCTGAAACGTGGACGAAATGACAGTCACTGCATCCATCTTTTAACACCCAGCATGGTCACATTGTTGGGGCACAAGTGTATAACAGACAGACATTATACAACGGACTTTGTTTTGTGCTACGCTCCGTTGTTAGTGATCTGCTCTGCATTCTCCCTCAGCCTGCTGTTTGAAGACCATGACAGTGGCCTGTTCAGTGTCACACTCTTCAGGAAAGCCATTGATGACTTCAAACACAAGGCCAGAGAAAACAAGTAAATTATTCCAGCTAAAATCTAATAGCTGAAACCTAGAATAATATTGTTTTAATCGGGGGAATACTCAGAATAGAAGGTTACTGAATTTGTCATCATTTTTGTGACCCTGATTAAATACAATGCTTCTCTTTGGAACGGGCATTGACAATGAATCACCCCAGTGGTCATGACATCGAAGGATTAAAGTACCACTTCATCCAATCACCACCCATCCTTGTTGTTTTATGTATTTATTTATTTATTTATTTTTATTAATTAATTATATATATTTTTTTAAACTAAAAATAGACCATTGGTTATAAACACTTTAGTTAGCACACTACAACCACTCCTATTGTCACGATGCAGGAGGGTTTGTGTGTTGATGATGATGCTGTTATTGTACGTTAAAAATGTTGTATATATTGTAACATAAGTGTTGTGTGTGTGTGTGTGCATTTATGACTGTTTTGCGACCATTAACTAGCTCTGTCATGTGTTTTCCCTGGCTCAGGTATACAGTGCGGGACTTCCAGTACAATGAAGAGGAGTTGAAGGCCGACAAAGAGGAGATGACGCGTCTGTCAACAGACAAAAAGAAACAGTTTGTACGGTTGATATTTTTGTTCCACAAACAATATGAATAAAGAATGTGTTTTATGTTTAGAAATGTTTATGCTATAAAGAGATAGCAGAGAAACAGAACATGTATTTTTTGTGGTTCACGTCTTCAAAGACGTGTAGTCCTGTAAGTAATATTAAGTAAGTAAATAAATTAAGCAAGTAATATGTCTACCACTTTCTGGAAACGTAATCATAAGTCAGCAGTATAACTCTGCTATGCTGATTAGTAATTCACTTAATACTGACATTTACTGAGTATAAATATATGCTATTATTGTCTTTTATAGGGACCCTTGGTGCGATGGCTGAAAGTGAATTTCAGTGAGGCTTTCATTGCATGGATCCACATAAAAGCCTTGCGTGTGTTTGTGGAGTCAGTTTTAAGGTAGGACCATTTAGATGCCTCCCTTGTGATATCGTCCTGATATCGTGAGCTCCAATTTGATTTATCTGCGAGTATCAGTCAATTACACATAATTCAAACTGTCTTACACAGGAATGGACTGCAATATATCTATATCTCAACCAGTCAGAACGTGTAACATCAGCAAAATGTCTGTTGATGTTGTTGAACATCTTTGTAAGACAAATCTATTTGTAAAGATTATAATTAGCCAGACAGGGGTAGATAATGAAAAATCAACGAATGTCTAGCAGAATTAAATGTAGGCTCAGCACTGATTATGCTGTTGTTACAGTTGTTTGAAATATTTGAGAGTTTATTAACCGATGACAACAATAACAAAGGTTCTTTCATTGCTATTAATGATGCTAATCTAGCTCAAACTCTTCCCGTAACGAGTTGGTATAGATCTTCTCCACAAAAAATTCTTTAAAGAAGGTAATTTAGCTTACTCTTATATCCAAAGTGACTTACAGTGAGTATAATCAAATACACAAGAGCAGGGTTTGTTCATCTTGCCCAAGGAGTCTTACAGCCGGTAGACCAACAACTCTGGGGCTCAAACCCACAACCATCTGGCTAGGGCCAAAACCATACCATTAGATAGTCCTGTCCTTGATTCATTTTGTCAATTACGTTATACACTGCATAAAACTATCACACTTTTTCAAGTGAACTAATTGTAAATACCTTGTTAGAAATAGCAATTAACGGACACTTTTCACAATATCACAATACTAATAGTTTAATTGCTTGACTCTGAAATGATCTGTTGAGATATGGATGGAGCAATATATTCACACTATATACCAGCAGGTAGGTTACTGCGTATTGACAATACCCCTGTCATCCATAGATACGGTCTGCCAGTCAACTTCCAGGCCATGCTTCTCCAACCCAACAAGAAAAACATGAAGAAGCTTCGAGAGGTGCTCAATGACTTGTATAAGCACCTGGATAGCAGTGCTGCGATCATAGACGTAAGTCTCCTGTCATACTGTGGCCTCATTCCTAGTTAAATGATGCTATCTGCAAATACAAGGGGCGGGGTGTTTTTACACCGTCTCTGGGGAAAGAGAGAACCACTCACACACTCATTGGGCGTGTGCATGTAGGTTAGTTTCTGTGATTTCTGCTTTTAATTGGCATCAAAACACAATGTCGATATGAAGTGGTAGTAATTCTCAAAATAACTTATGTTAGAGATCGCATTCCCCCTCAGGTGTATATGCATGCTGTCTGGAATGTTTGTTAAGGCATTTCCTCACTGATATATAAATGGCTGCTTGGTGCTACTCCATTGTCTGTTCTTCGGAGTTGTTTTATTGTGGTGTATAACAGTTCACTTTTTTTTAAATCCTGTAATCATTGTCTTCCCACAGGCCGCTATGGATATTCCTGGGTTAAACCTTAGCCAGCAGGAGTATTACCCATATGTTTACTACAAGATTGACTGCAACCTGCTTGACTTCAAAGTGTAAACACTGAACCCCCTTAAGCAAACATGTTCTGAGCGTAAATTATTATGATTACCCTCATCCATTCTCTATTTTTATAACCTTTGGTTTCCTTTGGTCATTGTGACATCACCACCCGCTCTCTCTGCCATTCTACATAACCAACTATCAAGTATGGACCGATGAGGTCCATATTTGATATCTGGTTGGAAGTGCCGGTCAACAACTACCAGTTGGATCATACAAGAGGATGAACTGGGTTTAAAATCTCAGATGCTTGAATTTTATGTTTGTGTTAAAATTCTTCTCATTCCCATTTATTGTTGCTATTTTCTTCCTTATGTTTTTGCCCAAGATGTTTCAAACCTGCCAAAAAGGCTGACATTCCCAATGGCATGGGAAATAGTGAATATTGCACTGTATATTGTTTGAGTTTTACCTTCACATATATTAAAAGTAAATATGATATATACTGTACATGTTCACTGCACTATGGAAAATATATGTATGTTAAATATGGTATTTATTTTACTCATCTAAAATCAATGGCTGGATTTTTTTCTTTGGTCTTAGAAGGTGATGTGTTTCTATTTCCAGTGTGTAGGCATACTGTTTATTTAGGCGTAATGTTTCCCTTATCCAACTAGGCTGTGTGAAATATTGACACAGGTAATTTATTAACAAAAAGCATTATGTCTGTGTACTATGTGTGTGGTACCATGACTTCTGTACATTATTGTGTTGACAGAAGAAATTGCAGTTCTATGTGCAAATATTGTATCCTGAAAATAAATGATAACTGATCTAAACAATACAGGAATCGTGAATAGAAATTGATCGTCTGCTCACAAGCTTACATTCGCCAAATAGGCGGTGGGCATTTACGAGGTGGCGTGACGTTGTTGGTGTAGCTAGCCTAAATATTGATGACGCAAACGCCGTATAATTCCTATTTGACAGCTCTTGTCTTCTTGCGTGCATGGAAGAGCGCTCCCGAGCGCACCCACGTTTTTCGTTCATATGGAAACTGCAACAAACCAGGATCTTCACGGGGATTCGTGTTTTGCTGTTGCAGCTTCAGGAAGAGACTTCTCAATTGAATCAGTCTGACTGATACACCTGACCTGCCGTGGATGAAATTCCGATGGGTTGTGGAGGGAGTCGGGCAGACGCGATTATCGAACCGAGGTATCATGAAAGCTGGACGAGAGACACGGAGTCGACGTGGCTAACCAATACCGACGTAGAGACCCCTCTCTCTGGAATAAACAGTAAGCACATAGGCTGCAGTGTGTTTATGAACAACGAAATTGTTGTTGATGCGACGCGCCGCTACTCGACTACGGATAAGTGAATGAGGATGGATGGATGTGCCGAGCGAAATGAATAGTCTTGACAAAAGACTATGTATTCATATGCTAGCGAATGTTGGATTCACTGCTAATAAACAACACATTGATAAGCTCAATGGTAAACTGGGCTACAATGAACTCTAACAGACACAGATCGACAATCTGTCGCAATCGAGTAGATTTCATTTTTGGGCAATAAATGTCATGATAACAACAACGTCCGTGTCTCCATTAACAGGTAAGGGTCTTGAGGCCAGCATAAGGGAGAAGAGGATGGTCAACACGGGGACCCAGTGTGGCAAACAGGCCCTTACCACTGGGACCAACCATCAGAGAAGATCTAGGCGTTCATTTAATGATGTAGGTCTAACTGCCTAATAATAACATTAGTTATTAAAATAATAATAACTGTTATTTTGCAGACAGTGTACCTGTCTGTACCTTACTGACAGGGACATGTGGAAAATACAATGGCATTGGAGCCCACATCAGTCAAGGCCTGTGAACACAGGTCATATGGACCCTTTAATGTCAATGTAAAACTTTGCATTGGGGCCTGTGTTGTTTTGTTACGCCACTGCTCACTGACAAAGTCATGCCTCCAGTGATTTCTGCAATTACCGTAGACTAAAAGCTCTGCTAAAGAAAATGATGGCCAGGTGGTGCTGGCGACAACATTGCCAAGTTTGAGCAGGTCACACTAATTAAAATTCACGAAACGTTATTCACATTACTAGTAACAGTGACTGGTGGAATAGTAGTAATAATAACAATAATAATAATAATAATAATAATAATAATAACAATAATAAATAATTACATTTCAGACCACATTTAAATTGCTATTTCACATTTTCATTTGAAAAAAGATAAATAGAAATTGTTTGACATTACTGACAATTATAAACAGGTATTGTATCTGATACTTGTGAGACCATCCTGATCTTGCCAGGTTAATTGTATCTCACTCAAGGCAATAATCATGTAAGTCAAATAACACGATTTAAGTCTGTTCAAAAAGAAAAGACTCCGTTAATACTTTCTTAAATGCCATATGTATTATATATTTAATATTATATAAGATTATTATCAGAAACAACACTTTTCTTGGCAAATATAATTGCTTCCTGAGCAGAAAATTACATTAAATTCCCTTGTAATTCTAGCTCATCTCATCTTTGTTTTAGCTGCTGGCCCAGAGCCATGGAAATAACAGAGTTGCGCCATCTCCGTTCACTCCAATGGACTGTTTTTTCACAGCAACTGAGCCTAAAAAAATTCCTGGAAGTTAGCCTAAATACTATAAGTACACTATACATTTTATTTTAAATGTAAATCGGTTCATTTATTGACTACTAATTATTAAACGTGAAGTTATATATCTGTATATTCAAATTTCCCACCAATCACCTCCGGGAACTATTTTTCCTCTCCATAAACCATGTGACCCTTGAAAATTTCAAATTTCCGTTTGCGCAACTCTGTTATTGCCATGGTTCTGGTCTGGCCAAGTGTCCATACTTGTGTGTGTGTGTGTGTGTGTGTGTGTGTGTGTGTGTGTGTGTGTGTGTGTGTGTGTGTGTGTGGCCCACAACACAATATTTTAGTCTGTAGTGCTTAATGTAGTGTGAACAGACAAGGTCATACAGTGTAGCTCCTTTTACAACACGAGAACAACTAAACATGCATAATGGTATGCAGCTGCTTCTCTTTATCTGTCTCATAACAGATCTAAGTGTGAGAACTAATCCTTAAAATATTATTTCCTCCAAAAACATTTTTAAGCATCAAATAAAACGTTCCACTCAAATATGGTCAGAGCTTCTTATCTTCCAAAATGATTTCAGATGTTGAACTTGGGGTGCGGACTATGTTAAATACCGTAAACATCTCAGACCAAAGACACAAAATCTGTTCTTGAAACCTGATCATGGTTAATAATTGACTGGAAAGCAGTTACGAGGAGAACATGTAAGTAGAAGTAGAAGTAATACTTTAATAGTGAGATGGGGGGGTCATCTCACTCTTTTTAAAAATGAGTGATATATTTTAGTTTAAAAGTTTAGGTCAGACATTTTGTAAAAGACTGCTGCAGGAGTAGTAGGCTTATAGATACGTTTTAATAACATTTTGCAGAGAAACTGATCCAGTAACATAAATCACTTTATTGTTTGTGGGTTTCTGCACGATAACAGGGTTGTCTTTAATGCATCTAAAACAGAGTTTTAGATCATCAGAAGCCATTAAAAAAACATGATTGCTAACTTTAATATCAGTAGAAACTTCATTAGATGCGAGGCAGTGTATTGTTGCGTGGCACAGGAATGTATTTCCTTTTCCACCATTTGAATGTCAAGCTATAGTTGTTTATCTTGTGTTATTGTGATAAGGTTAAACTTCTAATTGTAGACACATCCCACATAGCTTTAACAAGAGACCACATTTAAATGACTCAGAAATAATGCGTATAGGAGCTGTATGTGTTTGTTTCAGTTGCTCATGGCTGTGACTAATTGACTAGCCTACTTCAGTTACGATTCTCCCATCTTGTTGCAGCAGACCACCCGTGACTCCAAACGAACTTCTAAGGAGGTCAGCGGCCTCTCAAAGGATCCACAGCCCTGCAGCGGAAGTGGGATTGGCGATGCGGAACCGGGGAATGTGTGCGACGAAAGATGAAATGGAAAACAGTGAAGACGGCCTATAATGGACTGGGTGGTTCAACGAGAAGATTGTGCGTGCTGCTAAACAGACTATTGTGGTGGTGACTACATGGTCTACAAGCATCTGCATACGTCACCATCCAGAGATGCTGTGATGCTGCATCTTCGATGTGCCATAGCCAATGCATGTTTGAAAACAAGAAGAGTGGCTCACAAACCGCGCATTTTCCTTCTCCTCCTCCTCCTCCGTGCGTCTCACATGCCAACGGTGCCGATAGGGGATTTGTTTGCTTATGTCGTGACTCATAAGAAAACATACTGTAACTGACATTATAGCCACATCTCAATTTGCACATCAAATGTTTACTGTTTGGGAACTTTCTAAACATTTTACTTCAGTCGTGTAGCTATGTACTGTATGCGCAATTCTTTTGAGACTGAATGATAACCAGGTTTTGGTCAGTCTTTAGTGCGTAGCCTACTTTAGATGATTGAGCGTTCAAAATTCCAAGATTTGAAACTTGAAAGCTTGGGATCTATTTAAATACTGGGCTTTGCAAATTAACAAGAAAAACACACCCGCATGTGCCTAATGCCTAATGCCTAATTATAATATCTATGTTACAATTGGTGTTCTTGAGCCTACATGTTATGTTACAGTCTTAATTATGTATAATTTTCCATGCTATGCTGTAATGATGAATTATGTAATGTTGTGTTGCATGTGTATATCATGCTGTAAAGATTTAACTTAACAGGAATAATTATAGGCTACAACAGCTACGGTATCTTCCAGAACCAATGTCTGCTTTAAAACAGAAAAAAATCTCTATATGCATTTTATTTTTCCAGAATTGCAGCAAAAAAATCTTCATTACGTCATTCAGCATCAACCTCCTTTTCAGGGTAAAGGTTTGCAGCATACATAATCCTGCAAAGCTAACGCCACCTGCTGGTATTATATTTTCCAGCAGGTGGCGTTCAAATCCACGCGCTGATCTTAGTAGCCTACAGGACATGTTTATATCCAGACTCCAACCACTTATGTTAATTAGCTCCTTAGATTGATAAATACTAATGGAAAGGCAATCTGTCGATACCGGTTAAGTAAGATACACTTTTAAAATCCTCTGATCATGCTTTAACATCATAAATTGAAATTAGCTGTTGTTTATTAAATTATTTCAAAACAAAGCATAACTCGTATTACAATTAATTTATGTCAGTAACATGTCAAATGCTATGACATATCGAGGTATTTGTTTAGCCTAAGTTTTTTATTTTGTTCTTAGGTCTCACTTATTTAACATCTCACATTGTTTAATTAGCCTACACGTCAAGCTCACCTAATTAATCAAATAGACTAACATACGTTAAAAATAATAGGCTGCTTTTAATGTCATAATGTTTCTCTAATGTATGACAATTTCCTAATGAATTCATCATCCATTAGTTGATATTTGACGGGGAAAAATACTCTTGTTTAAAAAAAAAGTATATATTGGGCGGGCACTGAGACCATGTAGCCTTAACGTGATTAAACGCCGCTGCGCTGCTTGAAATCAGTAGATCGAAAACAGGTGACGTTGCGCGCTCAGTCAGTCAGTGCTGCTATTTCAATGTAGCGACTTTCAACCTGCGACGATTATATAGTTCTATGCTTGCGACCAGTTAGAAACATTTCTTGATCCCCCACACACATTTTATGTAACGTTTGTATCTGTCTAAGAACTATGGGAGAATGGCCAAGCGATCAGGGTCTGTCGATGGGATGTTGATTTCCCCAACCGGTCTCCATGATTTCGCTGTCGATCTAACTGCCGGGGACGTAAACATGGATAGTGGCGATGGATGTGAGGAGCTTTCTCTGGAAGAAATTCTCACATTGTACAGCCAGCCGATTAACGAGGAGCAGGCTTGGGCAGTGTGTTATCAGTGTTGCAGAACTTTGGCTCAGAAAAATCACAGGAGAAATTCCAAAACGGAGGATGCATCAGCTGTTGACAAAGCCAGAAGAATTGACGGACCCAGTGATGTTAGGATCCGGAGAGATGGAACTGTTAGATTGCACAATGACAGTAAAGGTAGGCATGAACAACGGAGTTCTGGAAATTTCTTAACATTGTTAAATGGGAATATTTAGTACCCGTTTTCGTTAGCCTTGCCTGACTAGTGCACGATGTCGTTAGTATCACTCGGCCCCTTGAATGGAGCATCGCAATACAGTGGCCATATTGTTGCTGTTTCTACCTTGCCATGTGGCACATTTGTTGACGGAACGTATGTATATATTTTTTGTTTATTTATTGTCACATTATTCAAATCCCCTTTGTCTTTGTAACATTAAAATTGTTTTGAATAGCCGTTCTGGTAGTGCGACTGGAATACTGTGCCATAGGCTACTGCGGTCAGTTAGCTTCTGCAATCAACGGACCATGTAGGCTCATTCAAACTGAGGACCTTTGAGCTCATATGCTAGTTCCTGTTGACTAATACATTCTAAATACCGTATGTAAATCACATTATTAGAAAACATAGTGTGATACAGGCTATATTATGCTGCAACTCAAAATTAAATTTAGAAATGTTTATTTTGACTATAATTTACATGCATTGTTCGTGCGCACTTAGTGTGGGATCATTATTTCCTATCCAAATTAGCCTCCAGTAAGATTAAGTATCTTGTTTGATGAATGTTGTATGATATCGGATACCTCTGTTCTGAGTATTTTTTGCCAGAATGTATTATGAAGTAGAATAGGGGTACGGCCCAATTCCTCGTTCCCGGTAATTTTGGGGCACTAATATCTTATGTACTAGTTGTGCCTGTGCAACCAGATCAAATGTGAAACTTTATTGTTTGCTTGCTTACAAACTTTTTCAGTTTCGCACGATGTTATACCAAATAAGCCAATGCATGGCTTATTTGGTCCACAAATGCTAAAGACAAGTAGGTCTCGAATTAAAAGTCCCTAGCTGATACTTTGGTACAGTGGCTGGGGTATTTTGGGACTGCTCGGGCCCTGTCCTTATTCTAATTATTTCCAGCAATGACTCATGAGGCCAATTATGCTGATGCCTCAGCCAAGTCAGCTATTGAGGTCTTAAAACTTCAGGAGGTTGCTCCCCTAGCAACAAATCAATGCTTATGCAACCTGGGGCACATTGGCGCATTATTTGACTACCATTCCCTGTTCAAGAGTGTAGAGTATAGTAATCTGACAGGCCAGAGGTTTGTGAAATGCAAAACCATCTGGGGAGCTGTCTATTAAAACTGCTTTAAAAGGGCATTGGGCAGGCACTTTAAAAAAAGATGGTCTTGCGAGGCTAGTAGAGGTATAAGTGTGTGTGTGTGTTTGGAGAAGAGGCAATTGGACTAATGGACAGAATAGTTTCTGTGAACAGACTTTAACCAACCAACTGCTGCATTAAGACTGCATGGAGAACAGGCAGAGCTGTTACTGTCACGCAACACTGCTAGCCATGGCCTAGTCTAACCAGGCATTTAAGGAGTACGCCTAGATACTAGAGGCTTTCCACTGCAGTGTTGTTCAAGTTGTTCAGGGCATGCAGTATGTTCTTAAGCAATATTCTTTGATCTTCGTAGTAGTGTACAGCTTTGACTACACTGTCGATCTTAACCAGTTTAACACACTAACGTTTATGCTGCTGTAGCACTTTGAAATCCCTTTTGCCGCCTAAAGACGTTCGTATTCAGTGGGGAGTATTTGGCCATGAGTTGCTTTTCCCTGTAGGAGAGACTAGCCTCAAACGTCTGGCCTCCTCCCTGTGGTGAACAGAGAAACCACTGTTTCCTGGATGACCGTTGGTGGACTGTTATTATTTCCCACCCCCCCACAAATCTAAGATGCCTTAGCTGAGGAAAATGTCAACAAGAGCAAGTATTTAATCTGGAAGTGTGATTTTCAAAACTGTTAATGGCAGGGTTTGGAAGTTGCACGCAGTTCTTTTCAATGAAGATAGAATATGGCATCGGAACACTTGACTACAACAGTCCTTCTTTGATGTCATCTTAAATTTATGTTTTTCACCTTCCAATACATTATATTTGTTTCACAAATGATTCAGAGGGCGTGCTACTAGTCGGTTGTATTCTTACAAAATGTCAATTAATAGCAAGAACATGCATACAAAATAATATTTCTGTTTGTGTTGTTCCAGATAAAAGCAGATCGTCCCATACAACATTAGAGGTAAGTAGTACACGTTTTGTCATTGCATGGTCGAAACTTTACTTGCACTTTACTCAATTTTACTTTTTTACAGGCCCACTGTGAAGTATTGTTTTGGATGTTTGACATAACAGATGCTGAGACAAAGCTAGTTTTCACAGGGATTAAAATGTTTATTTTAACGTAGGGGAATGGTCACAGAAAACCACCTCTTCAACTCTAAAACATGGGCGTGTTCTTGTCCAAAATGTCTGTTTCCCAAAAGGTTGTGTGATTATATATTCCAATACCTGCACCAGTGTTACTGAAATGTAAACAAGGAACTTGCTCAGCAGGTGCATATGTATTGGCAGCAAGGGATTAGTTTACATGGGTAGCTTTGCCAGCATATCCTTTATAATGCAGCCACAACAACAGGGAACACAGTATTCAGTGTCTCTAAAAGGAACCTGAACAAGAAATGCAAACCTGATGTGCCCCATGTTTTTTACCCAGATTGGTTGTAGTCTACTTGTCCATGAGTGGGAGAGAACTGAAATGGCTCTTGACAGTTTTGTTTGCATAATTCTGTTCTGCGCTAGTACAATAACACGGACTTTAAACAGCATTAGCAGGGCAGCTCTCTTGTCTCCGACAGTGTGAGGAGACCTCTGACAGTTCTGTGTGTGCGCGCTGTGTGTACATAGCAGCAGAATTGCACAAAGTGCTCATATAACAGTCAAGTAGTGAAATGCTAATCACCCCTCAGTCTGTCAGTATCTCTGGTGATGTGATCATATTATGGTATGTTTACATGCTGTAACTGTCTAATATTTGTGTTGTTAACTTTAATATTGTTTATCTTGAGTAGGTTGATGCTCTATAGCAGGGCTATTCAACGGCAGGCAGCGGCCCTCCAGGACTGGAGTTGAATAACCCTGCTCTAGACCAGGGTTCCCCGATCCTGGTCCTGGAGGGCCGCTGCCCTGCATGTTTCAGATGTCTCCCTGCTCCAACACAGCTGATTAATATCAATAGCTCGTTGTAATGACCCATTCATTTGAGTCAGGTGTGTTGGAGCAGTGAGACATCTAAAACATGCAGGGCAGCGGCCCTCTAGGACCAGGATTGGGACCCCTTTTCTAGACTATATTAAATGCTGGAGTAGGGCGGATGTCTATATGGTAAAAAGATAAATGTTCCATGTGATCTCACAAAGATTTGAGCACAGCTCGTCTTTAGCTGCAACTATTTCCTCTTCCATGGTCTCCTTGCATTCAAATGAATGCCGCGGCTGCAGCTAGGCATTCACAGTAGCCCCTTGTGCTTGTGTTATGCTCACCAAGATGTCTCTGGCTATAGTTGTAACCGCTCTTTTGTCCCCTGCCTCTGCCCATAGTGAGTACGCTGTCTGCTCACGATAGCTGCCCTGTAGTGCTATGCACTCGCCTTTTCACCATTACTGTGTAGTTAACTCATTTCCCAAATCTGAAGAGACTACTGAAGTAATTTCTCTGGTTTGAATATTTATTTCTTATTTGCGTGTATATATTCTATAAAGGTTTTTAATGTTCAGTGGTCTGTCTTTGGGTTAACACAGTTCCTCTTCAGCTGAAGACTTGAGATCAGATTAGTTGTAAAATGCGGTTAAGTGGTTCCAATTTCCCAGGCTTTGTCACTCATTTATGGATCGTGGCAAAACAATTCAGTTGACCCTCTGCATTACCTCATGTTGTTTTCAACTGTAGACTAAAGGGGTTCCAGTGTTTTCAATACTCGTACCATGTGGAATCCTCCACCTATGTGGAATTGTAGTCAACACTGAAGCTTGGATGACGTGCAATACACCTGGGCCTTCGTTGCTATAGCTGGCTGTCATGGTGGCCATGTCTCCATGGGCTCATTCTGTACAAGACTGTTACAGGAGCTCTAGTGAGCACTATTGGGGACTACTTGAGGTTTAGCAGTGTTTTTGCCCTTTTTACAATTAGTCATGTGAACTTGAGAGTAGTGTAGTTTTAGACCCTCAAGTTTAGCCGTCGAATGGCAAAGCTGAATTTGCCAACAAAGCTGTTACGTTGTCTCTGTTCAATGAGGAGGATGCTGCTCCATGCTGGCTGCTTCAACATCCACCAATGCGGTGAAACGCCTCTCGGTTTAGCACCGTTATGTAATCGTGTGTGTGTGTGTGTCCTGATCCTCTTCTCTGGCTGCCAAAATGCTGAGGGCTGCCTAACATGCAGTGAACCCGCAGAGCAGTTCTGGGCCGTAAACGTAGAATATGACTGGTTCTGCCAAGAATTACTTCAGTCAGCAGTATTCAATGCACTTTGCTAAGCTAATAGGCTACATACTTTGTAAGGTAAACTGTAGGTAGGAGTTTTAGAGCTGTACATTTGGTGTAGTTTACTAAATGTCAGACATGTCAGCAACTGGATGAAATGCTCTGAGATTGCTTTGGTTGTCATGATAGACCAATGGGGGACGAGAGGGGGTGGGTTTTTGTTGTTGGTTTCAAGTATGGCATTGAAGGGAGCTGTCTTTTTGTTTTGGAGGTAAAATATCAACAAGCTTTCTCCAGAATGACTTGCTATACCTTGCATTTTTCTAGCTTTTTTATTTTTTAAAAGGAGAAAAAAAATATTTTAGTTACAAAAATAAGAACACAATTTAGGAGATTAAACGATACACCATTTAAAATTTAATAACAATTAGATTTGTTTATGTATAAGCCAGCCGACTTTACATTTCATTTTTAAATATATTATGTGAATGTGTCACTGAAATAATATTTAGTTCTCTGAGCAAGACAAAAGCATCATTAGAGTTTGAAGATTGGCCTTTTTATATCGTTTTGCAGCAAATGATTTATGGAGACTGGAGGGATTATTATCCCAAACAATATCAAATTGTGATAAATCATAATTAAATTATATTTTGTAGTTTGCCTATGATGCTAAGCTATGATCTAATTTTTGTTATAAATGATGCCCATTGACTTCACCTTTTTATGAATAGAGTTGTTAGTTCAATTTCTCATGAACTAAAATGTGATGGAACACCCAAGACTTTATCCTTAACAACTCTCTTGCCCCCTCCAGCAAATCATGAAATTTGATGTTTTCACATACAATGCGCAGTGTAAAGTAAGAAGACTGCTGCAAAAACCGCGCGGCTGCAGGCCACATGAGTGTAGTTGTAATGCTGTAATGAGAACCAGTAATGCTCCAACTGGCTTGGTCTCCTTGTTGAGTTAAAGCCCTGTGTATGCCAACAACGCTGCTTGACCTCATGACCGCATGCATGAGGGTTTACCGGTAAACACTCCTTCTGATGGAGGAAGGAAGCTCTAGCCTTAACATTATCCTAAAGTTAAAAAGTTGGTGTCCATAGGCTCACATTTCTAAAGCCACCGTCAAGTCAAAGATGTGAATGTGTTTTTTTTTTTTTTTTCTCTCTCCCCTCAAACAAATGTAACCTTGGCTCTGATTGTTCTTGAGACTAGGTACCGTACTATATAATGGTAAAAAGGATGAAGAACTATACCTGACTTGGAGAAGTCCATCCTTGCAAATTTTGACCATTTATATTGACTGCATGCATATATTCACCAAGGGAAAACAAGTTACTCAGTGGTCTCTGATGGAAATGCTTTCCTGGTTGTCAGGGTTTTTCTTTGTTAGGATTTGTTTTAAAAAGTAACTCATCCTGTTTAATTTGAACTACTTTTAGCCACTTTGTTCAAGACGATCGCTGTGTCTTTCCATATTTCATGCATCTGTATGCTAGTAGCGAGGCATGGTAGATGAGTGCAAAAACTTCTTACAAGTAATGTTTGCCATTTGTCTAGACCCAGAATATAAGATGCTACTTTTTAAGACGCATTTAAAGAAAAAAAAAACACTATTTGGACCAATACGTTAATATATCCATGGTTGTAGCCTTTGGGAGTGTATGTATTTACGACACTTTACGTTACGCTTTACAGCATTTTACTACAGTACTACAGTTTAGTAAAATGCTGTGTACTTAGTCTGCGAAGCGCATCGTGCATCGCAGACACTCGAGTGATTCTTTTAGGACATATCTGCATTTCGTGTGGGAAAGAAAATGGAATATGTTGTCCCCTAATCTTT
>JAODOY010000003.1:2129965-2181292 GCA_025399855.1 Forbesichthys papilliferus | reverse complement strand
TGATGTAGTGTGAAGCACTTTGTGTTACATGAATTTGTATGAAAAGTGCTATATAAATAAAGATTGATTGATTGATGACCTCACTGCTGTTCCACGCTGTGGTACCAAAATCAAGTTCACATGCATGATCAGAACTGTACACAGGCTCACAACCATGCAAACATCCAGTTCCAGATGTTTAGGTCATACCTGATTGATTACTATGTGGGAAAACCCAGCCTTATTTTTAGTTTTTATGACATTTTACACCCATCTTGTCGTGGCGTCCATTGGAATGGACATAAAAAAATGCTATTAAAAACATGAGTTACCAAAAAATTGTTTTTTCCACTTTGTTTTTATATTGGAGAGGAGTCAGAATCAGGTAAAAAAAATTTTTTTTTACCCAGCCAAAAAAATGCGGGTCTGAAGGGGTTGGTTTGACATGGCAAATATAAACAGCAATTCTGAGATACAAGGTTAGAATCTGGATGACCACGTTGCACTCATGAACCGATTGATCATAGATCAAGTAAAACAATGGTTATGACTGCCATGCCAGGCACCGCCTGACCAAGGGGAGCAGTTAGGGTAAGGTGTAAGAATGACTTTTAAAGAGACACACCTGGGACTCAGTCCAAAACAAGAACACAAGTGGAAGGACATATAGTAAGAGATGCATACAGATAACCTGTCCTTAGTACAGTAGCAAACTTGCTCTGGGGATATTTTAGAACAAGACTCACCTTCCATTTTACTTATGTCCCGATGCAAAAACTAAGATGAAAATATCTGCTATCTACCAAGCACTTTTAGACTAAAATTTGGCCCAATAGGTCTGAAGTTGGCCTATAAGAATATTTGAACAGGATGTGAAACCTCTATCTGCTCCATGTATAGTTGTAGTTCTACACATTGCATGTTGTTTAACAGTTTCAGTGACCTGCGATTGAAAACAGGGACTACCGTCAGTTCTTTATTGCTAATATTCATGTTGAGTTTATTTGGGTCTTATTATGTGACAGTTCAGGATGATGAAGTCTTGTGTGATTAAAGTGTCTTCTAATTTTTTAAAATGAGGTATAATGCAAATAATGCACAAATGCAAATGTGTTTTCCTGCCAATACACTTGCCTGCAATGGTGTTTCAATTAAAAGGAAAATGCTCTATCTCTCCCTAGTGGATCGACTGAGAAGTACTGATTTAACAAACCTGTGTACATAATATTGTGGTCCAAAATGACTTGCATTGAGTAGGCTACAATTATCAAAGGTATAGTAAGTGATTGTAAGCTAATACAATTTTTTTTAAATTCACCAAACATCTCATTGTGTCTGCTATTTTACCATTCTCTGTCCATGCTGAAAAAATAATCTGGTGCTTCTACACAGCCCTGGCCCCTAAATAGAAACACAAACAAAGTGGCAAACACCACTCACAACTAGATCCTAGCCTTTGCCATGCGTTTACATTGTATAGGTCAGAGCTTCTGATGGAGCACCCTATTGAAGGGAGAGGTGGTTTTGTTTTGATCCGAGTTCAAATATCAACAAGATTTCTCCTATTCCTTTATGAATGAGTAGAGGTTAGGCTTGTTGCTCAAGCATGTTTACACATAGGTCGGACTTGTTGGGGGTCAACCCCCCAGACTTTAATTTGGGAGTCAATTACTTTTCCTATTATATCCTGCCCCTAATATTCCTGTCGGGAAGTCTGGTTCAAGTCAGTAGCTCTACCTCAATATTATTAGATTTGTTTTGTTTGTATTTTTGTCCTTCAGACTTTTTGCCCACATCAACATTTTGCTGCAGTAGTCCTGTATGCCAGGATTGGCTCTCGTATTTGGAAGGAAGCAAGCACTGTGGCTGATCGCTACGGGCTGTCCAAACCGTGAACGGGGGTCATTGATTTTATTTTGTTGGAAAGCACCTACAACATGCAGCAAAGGTCATGTGTGTTGGTGACATTATACAGAAACAACACAGTGGGTGACTTAAAGGTTGATTTAATTTTGCTAAAAAAAAAATAAATAAATAAAATAAAATAAATAAATAAATAAATACAAAATATGTACGGGAGACGGACGGAAGTGACGAATACTGCCGAAAGCGTGACGAACTGCTCGCTCGAAAATACAACAAGGAAGTGGATGTTAACTGGAAAGAAAATATCCAAAGACAGTACGGTACATCTTTCAGGGTCGACATTTAATCTGCTTGTATTGCTTAGTGTCGGGGGGTATAGTCTTGTGGACTTGCCCGAAAGCCCGTGTGTGATCGCATTGAGGAATCTGCTTTTAGCCAGCTAGTTAGCAATGAACACGGACGTGGAATTTCACATCAGGCAGAATTATCCCTGGAACAAGCTACCAGCAAATGTCAAACAGGTATGATATAATCCAGGCAGATATATGTTGTCTTCTCAGGTAGAAACAGTCACTGACAGTGTACATTGTGCGATTTGGTCAGCTGTCATTGCTCATTGTCGACTGACTAGCTAACCCCATCTCTGCCCGGACAGATTTCACCATTTCAGTCGAAGCCATAATTGACGATTATATTGAATCCAGCGAAGCTATGGTGCTGTTGCTAATGTATCACATGACATTTATTTGACAGCTGATGCGGAATATGTTTAACCGTTAACCTCACTTATGTAACATTATTGTGGGCTATGGGCAGTGTGCATGCTGTGCCAAAGATATGTTAAGGGTTTTTAATAATTTGCACAAATAATGAATCCTCCATATTAATTAGGTGTCGTATACGGGTACATAGAATACATAGAACATATGTATATGCAGTATGCATTGTGTATGTTGTGATAATATGAAATGTTTTCGTTTTGTTTTTTTGTTGTTATTTTGTTGCAGGGCCTGGGAAATTCTCAGCGCGAATATGAGAAACACGTGCTGCTGTACAGTATCCGAAATCAGCTGCGGTTCCGCAATAACCTAGGTGAGCAATGTTTCCTCTCTTCCAGTGACGCATGAGATGTTTTTTAGGTGGGGGGGATGAAAGTGTGAGGAAAAATATGTAAACTATTAAGCCTGTACAACTATGCTTTTAGTTATTAAAACCAAATATGATGCCAGAGTAAAATCTGTCCATGCGGGACTTGAACCCCGCTCCCCCGCGCAGAAGTGAAACACATTACAAGGTGGCTACCAGAAAGTTACTATAAATAGCAATATCGCTTGTATTGAAATATTTGAGAGAAATATTTAATTTATGGCTGCAGCACAACTGTCTTGACATCATTACACATGGTTATGACATACTGTGGACTAGGTTCTACACTGGTCAACATGCCAACATGATCACTGGTCAACAACACATGCCATTAACTATATCTCCCTATTAAAAAGAAGCAAACCACTCTGAAATATTCCCCTTCCAAGAACGGTCAATGTACAAACCTATGTTATGCCCAGGGGAATTGTCAAGCTTTTAGGGGAAATGACGAAATGGTGCACATTTTAGACATGGTTTTACATTCTAAAAGCCTAAGAGGGGGGGTGTCGTACCGTATTTTGTAGCTTTTCTGAAGCCAAAACGCAAGAGGAGTTAACAACATAAACACAAGAACAGGACATCAAAGGGATGATGCCCGATGATCCAAGACGAAAACTAACTTTACTGTATGGTAGCCTATGGTAAAGTTTTGTGTTGTGTGAAATCCAGATCGATCCAGATCGATGTGAGACAAATCCTGGTGCTAAACAATTGTCTAAAGCAAGCCAATATAATGAAAACTATAGGAAGTCATAACTAAACATTATCTTAAAACAAAACTATGTAGGCTGATTTACCCTGTTTTGTAAGGATATTGTTATTATTCTAGCCTACATGTTTGTCATTCACGTGAATTGTCAATATCATGCATTGAGACTGGTGGAATTATAAAATACTGTAGCTCTCAAAAGCATTTTCTAGGTATGTCTGCTTCTCTCTGATATTTCAGAACTATTATTTGAGAAATGTGCTATTATTTATTTTGTAATATATCTAACTGTTATGAAGCACCATTAGCCTACAGCTTACTTTACAGGGGATGCCTATAGCAACAACCAAGGAGGGTGGGGCATTGAATAGTGGACTTGCCAATGCTGGTAGCCTTATGATGGTCATCAAAGTAGGCAAATAAACAAATGTAACTCAACTTAAGCTACATCGGATGTATTTAAAAAAGAACATTTTAAATCTCCAAAGTTGGGGGGGGGGGGGGTGAATTAGTTACCGTATTTACAAGACTGGGGGGGGATGTAACAACATTTGCTCATATTTGCCGGTCCTGCTACACGCGGCCAGGCAAGAAGTAACCTGATATGGTCAAGCATGGCCTCTTTATGTATTGGTATCAATATAACACATTCTGTACAATCCCGATGTTCCTGTTCTAAACTGTGTGTGTTCAGTTCGACACGTGAGGAAGGACGAGCGGAAGTACTATGAGGAACTCCTGAAGTACAGTCGAGACCACTTAATGCTGTACCCCTACCACCTGTCTGACATCATGGTTAAAGGGCTCCGCATTACGCCTTTCTCTTACTACATAGGGATCATGGAGGTACAGTGCAGTGCACATTAATACTGTGTTGTTTCTGTACACTGTTAGCCATAACCATTAAGACACTTTCATAGAATGCACAGCAGGAATAAGAATATTTTAGTGAAACATGCATTTGTACATGTACAGTCATTTATATCGTATTAATATCTTATTCAGGGAATTTATAGTACAACAGCTGTTCACTGGGATTAGTATTCTGGAAAGTTTTGATTGATTCCCTCATACAACAGGCATGACAGTAATTAGACAGGAACTGGCACAAATCTGTTTTTTCGTCCTATTCAATTATCTAAAATGTTGTCTATCTACACAGGGCACATTATATATATTTTTAAATGAGGCATTGTAATGATTGTTTCTAAAGTGTTTTGTCTCAGTTGGACACTAGGTGTCACTCGATGTCTGGTGAAAATTCTGGCACAAGCCAAACTGAGGGAAAATCTTTATTTGAGCAGTAAATCTCTGAGATAATCTAAATTGGCATGGAAGCAAGTGTGTAGTAGTCAATCAGCCGTATAGTATTCCTTGGCTTGTGACAGTCGGACGGACGGCTGTAAATAAGCCCTCCACAGAATATCGATGGACGGTCAGAGTCAAAGGACTTTGAACTACTAGCCCCACACCAGAGAACAGTAGTGATTATGCTCGCTTTAGATACCTTACCAAGTCATTTGTGTGAATTAGAATAATTGATATTATGTTTCTTTTGTGCTCATTAACATGAATTAGCTAATCCTGGCATTAGTCATAGACAAGGGGCGGAAGGATGGGGTATATATTTCTTTTTTTAAAAGAATCTTTCTGTCTTTTGTACCCCCTAGGACATAATGAACAGTGAAAAGAGCTACGACTCGCTGCCCAACTTCACTGCTGCAGACTGTGAGTCTCGGTATTGATCTGTTTCTCTTCATGTCTTTGTCAAATGTTCCCCGTTCTCTGCAGAAATCCCATTTTCACTATACTCTGTATGCTTGCCATGCCTAACTTTATGTCCTGCGGTCTCTGTGGTCCCTGTTTTGCATTTCCTTTTTAAAGGGGCTGTCTGGATGTAAATGGGATGGAGCATTGTCATTGGGAAGCAGTGCGAAACAGTTCCTTCACAGTTGGACCGTATTTTAGATGGCATTTCTAACCTAGCCTTGACTTTGGGCTAACTTGGCAGTGCCTGGTGTGCACGCTGTATCACCACTGAAGTTCAAACACTGGAATTAATTTGCATTTCAACATTGTTGTTGTTATAATAATAATAATGTTTAAATTACATTAATTTCCAAGCACCTTTCAAGAAACCCAATGACACTGTACAACACAGTTCAAACAACAATCAGTAATCACAAAAACACAATTAAACCAGTGCTAAATTACTTGGGAATGGCTAGCCTGAACAGATCGCTCTTGAGTCTGTTTTTAAATTGCTTAGAGTCACATGTTTCAGTAGGGAGTGTTCCACAGTTCAGGGGCAGCGACACTAAAAGCCTGTGCAACATCTTGTGTTTGGGACCATGAGCCGTCCAGAGTTGGAGGAGTGGAGACTATGAGGGGAGGTGTGTGTGAGTGAGTGAATGAACGAGGTTGGAGAGGTAAGAGACTGCTAGGCCATGATGGAGCTTGTGGGTAAGAAGCAGGCTCTTGTGTTGAACGTGGAACTTTACAGGGAGCCAGCAAAGGTGCTCCCAGGGTTTGGTGCATGTGAAGACTCCATTGCTGTAGTCCCGACCTGATGTTACAAAAGCATGTATGAGATCTCTGCAACTGGGTCTGCGAGGGATGCGCGGAGCCGGGAGAGGTTTGGAGGTGAAAGAAAGCTGGCTTGGTGACAGACTTGACGTGGGGCTCGAAGGAGCGAGTACAATCAAAAATAGCTCCAAGGTTATGGGCCACAGAGGATAGGCAGATGGAGCGGCCGTCAGCAGACAACACGAGGTTACCAACGTTCTGAATAAAAAGCCTTGGGAGCCACCATTATGACATTGGTTGTTTTAATCAATTAGAGGTCATCCAGTTTTGACGTCTTGAAGACAGCTGATTGTACATGAAAGGGGAAGGGGCAAGCTGAGTTTGCTGAGTGTCATCTGCATAGGATTGGAAAGACCGTCCATATCGTTAAATGATCTGTCCCAGGGGTTGCGAGTGTGTGTGTGTGTGTGTGTGTGTGTGTACACATTTCCACTGGCCACGTGGGGCACTAAGCCAGTAAATCTTGTTGCCAAAATTGCTAATTAGTGGCCACAATATTGCATGCATTTTATGCACAAGCTTTCCTATTGGTTAGCCTCCCGCGACGGCAAAATAAAAAAAAATAGGACTTGTTCTATTTTTGCAGTCTGTCGTTCCGCTTTAACAAGCGGAGCGGGAAGCCTTTTTTGAATGGCTGCTATGAGAGGCTCCGCTTTCCCGTGACGGCATTGCCGCTCATGTGTGAATGCCGCAGATCTCGGTAGTGCTTTCCTTCTGCTATGTAGTGTTCACTGATGCAAAACAAGCGTTGCAAGAGACGCCTGCGTCTGGGAGACTGTTGCTGCTGCTAACGTTGGTGGATGTGGACATTATTTACCTAGTTTTTTTTGCACGCCACACGGAGCTAAACTGGCACGAATCTCCTCAATACAAGGGAAAGGACGAGGCGGACGCTGCTCGCAGATCTGTCATATAAAACGTCTGTCTGTCTGTTCAGTTTGACTTCGCCGCTAGATTCAGCCTGGAGAGATTAAAATCCTTGCGACTTGAATCTGAGTAACATCTGAATTTAAAAATCAGCGTCGCATTGATAGCTACGGGCGTGAGTTTGGTGTGACTTTAGTGTGACGACAGCGAAAGCTAGTTGAAAGCAACGGTTCACCCAAAGTATTTTTTGCAAGATCAAACCATTTCGATGGACCGCTTCACAGATGGACTTGTGTCTAACAGTCCATGCGGCATGTCACTTGGTTGACGGGGGCTTGCTTGGATTTTGAACCACCAAATGACACAAACTGCTTCAATATCAACCAGATATGATCAGAGTGCTGAACCACATATACCCAACAATGTTTCCATATGGGCGAGAAAGATAGTGGGTCACACGGTGTCAAAGGCACCGGAGAGGTCCAAGATGAGGAAGATATTGACATGGAGAGAATTGGTCACTGATCACTTTGAGGGCAGTTTCTGTGCTGCGTATTGCTCTGAGCCTTTGTTGAAGGGGTTCATACAGGTCAAGGTTGGTCATATGACACTAAAGATGAGAAGTTCCGCCCGCGCCAGCATTTCTGCCTGAGATGGGCCTGCTACTGTAGCTAGGTCCTTTCGGGTCTTGTCCTTGCTTCTTGAGAATGGGTGTGTCTGCAGCCATTTTGAGTGAGGGAGGAACATTACCAGTAGGCAAAGGAACGGTTCACCATGTTCACCAGAAGAGGGCGCAGTATATACAGGCAGGCATGGGCTCTAGTGTGCAGGTGGAGGCTTTCGCTCTGGTGATCAACTCTGCAATGTAGATGCCAATCAACAAGAGAGAAGTGGATAAACAGTCCAGTGTGGAGGGCTGTAGAATTGGACTCAATCTGGGAGGACTGCAGTTGTTGGTAGATGGACTCAAATCTTAGACTGAAAATAAATTGCAACGTCACAGAGCCTTCTTGGTAAGGAATACAGGGGCCTAAGTAGCCGGTAAACAGTGGAGAAGAGTTCTATGGTTTTCTTTGTTGTTTTTTTTTAATGAAGTAGTAGATATATTTTTGCCTTGGAGAGAGCATACATGTATTTATACACATGCTGTCTATGAGACTCCAGGTGGACTGGGAGACCAGATCTTTTCTAAAGCCTCTCCAGTTGGCGGCCAGTGGACTTCAGCAAACGCATCTTGGGGTGGGGGATGTATCAAAGGAGACACCCTGAGCTTTTCAGTGGGGCAGCAGAGCTGAGGCTGGAGGAGGGTAGAGCGTCGCGGTGAAACGCCAACTCTTCTGCAGAGGAGGTTGGGAGAACCTGGCTATTGTTTGTTTGAAGCCCGTTTGCTAGAGCGGCTGTGCTGACAGACGTAAGGTTGGCAGGACGCAGCTAAATGTAGCAAAATCACCTTTTGCTGCGTTTTTCTAAAACCAATCCAAATGAATAGTTCCCTTGTCCAAGTAAATGGTGCTTAAAATGTTTAATCTTGAGTGTATTACCCAACAATAGTTTTATTAATACCAAGGAAAAGGTACACAGATTATGAGATTATGATAAGCAACATGCAGTTCCTGATAAACACACAAGGTTCCTCAAAAACTTCTGTTGCGTAAAGATAAATCGCTGATCATGTTCTGTTTCATAAGAACACGAGATGGAGACTGCATGTTCTCAGAAATGATTGCTAAACCCTATGGGAAGCATTGCGTCAGACCCGGAGTGCCTGCGCGTTTGAGGCCCGTTTTGCCGCGTCGCGTGACTTTGCGCTGTCACGTGAAACTTTGGCAGTGACCTGAAAGTGAGTGAGCGCTGGCAGAGAGAGCGGCGGCCCCTTCACCCTGCCAAACAGAAGGCTGCCAGCGGGCTGTCAGAGTCAGGCTGGGAGGGCCCCCCCTTTCCCCTGTCTCCCCTGAAGAGGGCTTGGAAATGTGTCACGCGGGTGCAGGGGAGACAGGCCAGTGTTTGCATTGTATTCTGAACTTGGGTAGCTAGGCTTAGTTGCTGTGTGAGGCAATAATGCATGTGCACGCACACGCACACACACGCTCACGCACGCATGCATGCATACATGCATACATGCATACTCACACACGTTTTAGAGATACTGTTTATTCATTATTTTATATACTGTTTATTAATGCATGTATTGTATACCATTTAGTAATTGACCTCTACTCATCCTGTATAATATAGTTTGCTTCCCTCACGGCCTCCCGACCCCATCAGAATTGTTGCGCCCCCTGCTGGCCCTGGCAGCACTCCCAGCACATTTCAGGCCTGCTCCTCCGTGACCCTGACACCAGAGGCTACAATAACAGGACCTGTTACTAGGGAGACGCTGGGGCGTGTAGATACAATCTGCACACACATCTCTATAGTAAAGGACCACCAACGTGTTCCCTTAGAGAACCCCCAGACCTCCTATACAGCTAATATTTGCTCCTGCTGTATTTTACTACTACTACATACACGCATGTGCGCGCACACACACACACACACACACAAAGATAATCCCCAAAAGTCCCTGTGTGCATGTTGGCAGAATGTGTGTGCTGGGGATTGTATGAGAGAATGTGTGCGCGTGCGTGCATGCCTCTGTGTGTGTGTGTGTGTGTGTGCATTTTGGTGTGTTTGGAAGGGCAGCCTCTGCAGAGTTGAAATGAGTCGCTCTTGCAACTCGCAGGGCTTCTCCTCGTGCTGAAATTGCTCTCCAATATAAGATAGGAAATATTCTGGGAAACCAATTTGCCCACTTTGCCTCTCTCCCAATTCTTTTTAAAGCGCCTGACGGACTGTAATTGAAAAATACCAGAGGCATTTTCATGTGGCGTGGCAGCCAGATTTGCTTGCTGTAGTATTTATGGGATGTGATTGCTACAAGGTTGTGGCCAATTGCAGAGGCACGGCTGTAGTTTGATCTGCTAATGTTCCCTTTATGTCACAGGTCTGAGGCTGTTGGGCATTGGGAGAAACCAGTATATCGATTTGATGAACCAGTGCAGGTCGTCCAAAGTGAGACATCTTTCCACGTGAACCTTTTGTATTTTAATCCCTTGTCAGTCATTGATCATTTTCTAGATTACGCTTAAGTCTTATTTTATTCTAGTTTGTGATACATTGTTTATGTTTACACATGTAGGCTGAACAGCATACAATATAACCAATACAGTTTTAGCAATCACAGTACCTGTATCTTTTTCCTCAGAAATTCTTCCGCAGGAAATCTGCCCGGGACCTGCTGCCGGCTAAACCTGTGGAGATTTCAGTGGAGCCGTGGTGGGTGGCACAGGCGGGCTTCATCACCGAGGATGACATCAGGGTATGATGGGGCTTCTTACTGCTCTGGAGGGCTAGGATGGGTAACTTACAGTCCATGCTACTGAGCTAGGTACAGATGCTGTATGCTAAGGCTGGAGGACAAAACAAAACAGGTAGCAAGGTTTGGGTACACAATATGTATCAGTATTTTTTACAAAGTAGGTTAAATGTTCAGTTGTATGTAGAAGCTAAATGTGAGCTATGTCACAAGCACTTTCATTAAAAGTGTTGTTGCTTTCTTGCTTAACAAAACACACCTGTGCAACAGGGACGGTTTGTTCCTTAGGGCGATTGGGCAACGCACCCAAAGGGAGAAAGAGAGAGGAGGGAATTTTACCAGTGTATGCTACGTAGCTGACTGGCCTGCCTCTAAATATCTGAATTCAGTCAGCGTCCAATGTTCCGTGGAGTACGTATAGCCTCCAGCCCCTTTTTGGGCAATTTCCATGATGCTGAAAATCCTCCTGACCACTCTCAATATTGTAGACGTTAACATATTTTTTCCAAAAATGCAGGCTCTTTAATGCATTCTCTAGAGACTAGGTAGTCTACTACCGTACTGTAAGAGAGATTGAGCGACAATGTTTTGCTGCACATAAAATAATATGACAACTGAATTAATTCATTTATTAGCATTATCAATATAAAGTGTGTTTTGTAGCCCTCATTTATTTGACAGGCATTTATTTGATTAATTAATTAAATTGTAAAGCAGACATTGCTGCTTGTTCTGTTTTAGCCTATATGTTGCCATCTAGGGGGCAGGCTAGTGGTATGGCAAGAAAAACTTAAAAGAAATCGGAGGCTAGAATGTAATTGCTATAGTTGACTTACAGTAAAGCTATAGTAAGCGATTGCACTGTCAATTCACAATAGGCTATATCTCATTGGTCTGCCTGTTCTTTGTGCTGGATAAAATTAGATGTTTGTAGCCTATACACAGCCCTGCCTCTATAAAAAACACTAACAAATGTGTTTTCACTGTGTGGTGGGCGGAGCTTCTTACAGAAACAAGAGGTTATTATGTTTTGATGGAGAAGCTTTCTCTAGAATGATTCCCTTAGATACCTTTCATTTACCTAGGTTACTGAATGAGTCACCAAAACAATTGCCCTTCCTAATTTCCTGAGAAGGAGCCGTCACTGCTGTGCAAATAAAATGAAAAATAGAATTTACACAACTAAGGATGTTCCTAATGACCAAAATGTCCCAGTTGTTTAAACAAAATGTTTTCCTAGACTGCTGTAGTCGACTAAAACACTCTAAGGCTAAACAGTTTTAGAAAAATCTCACTATATTGATTCTGCAAGACTATTATATTACTGCTGCTTTAGCTGTCTGTTAAAAGGCAAATGCATTTATGTATTCTATCTTACACTAGGCTACGGGTACATCCAAAGTTTAGCCAGCAACAAACTATTTATGCTGATTATTGAACGTTAAACAAAGAGATACAAACACAGGTAGGGAGCCTGAGCATAAATGTTAGTTGTACATGTGCAGTTGTACAATTCCAAAGCAGTATTGTGAATATTGCTGCTATAACAATCATTTAGTCTATTTAAAACACATTAATTTGATTAGCTAGTACAGTACTAGTTACTGGCAGAGAGATTGGAAACATATATGATATAATTCTAATATCTTTGCTACTGGTATCTGCTTGTGTCCCACGTGGAAGATTGAGCATGTGATTTAGTATCTGCTCTCTCATTGGCTACTGTGCAAAGCTGCGTGTCACAAGTGAGCTCAGAGTCAACATATAGGAGCCGGGTTAGTAGGCTGACATCTGTGAAGTTTCTCCGCTGTGAGCAGTGTCCTTGCATCTTCACCACTGAATGCACTGAATCACATGCTCCACACACACAGTGTTTCAAGTGCACGCAAGGAGAGACTGGATTGACCCAGTGTATTTCTGGAAAAATGTATTCATGAACGCATAATCAAACTATATCGGTATACTGTAATGTCTAATTGTATATCTCTTTTGAAAATGTATTGCTATGCTGGTATACAACCCATCCCTACTGTATGTATACATATATGCCACTACAATAGAAGCATTAATATAAAAGCTCAGGCTCATGTATGTCCTTTATCCATATATTTCTTAGAAAAGGTTCCATATAACAATTACTAAAATGCAAAGTATTCTCCATTATATTACGTTTTTTAAATGGCAAATGAATAGCTGATTTAAAAAGATAGCCCTTTGTCGACTATTTTGAGCCAGTTGGCCAGGACAACTGATACCTTCTTGATGTCTGTTTATGTTTATAACATATGTGGGTGCGGAAAAAGCATCTGCCAATACAGTATTATGTCAACGTAATCCAGCCTTTAAGAAATGTGTGCGATGCCCATGGGACTGACATCAGACAGGGTTGTCTGAGTGGATATTTAGATGTGGATATTAAAATCCACATCTAAATTTGGAAGGGATGTTAAACAAGCTGAGGTCTTGACGGTTTTTGATTCAAAGGGAAGAACAGAGAGACAAAGCCACCAGCGTCTATAATTTCTGTAATTCTGGAGGAGAGTGGCGTGCGTTCGGTGAGTAAATGTTGTGCTGCCTTCTTACAGCTCTGCTCCCTGTCAGAGAAGAAAGCCATTGATAAAATGATAGATTCTGGACCGCAGCTTGCTGGAACCATGGAATATAATGTGGTCCTTAGTGAGTACAGCTCCTGCTTCCCTGTTCAACTGTTGCAATGGCACATGGTTTGAAGGGACTTTTGGCCAATTTTAACCCGGCCCTCACTCTCCCATCTATTCCAACTGTCATTTGGTGACCAAAATCGAATCAGTTTAGCCGTAATCTACTTTCATCTTTGGCACACACATCGCAGTGCACTGTAAAGATGTGTACCAAAATTGACCCAGAGTTGCAGCTTAATCAGAATGGCATCAAAACAAGAAAATTCATTCACATCCTGGAATATATTCTAAGTTCTAGCATTACATACTTAAAGTGACATGTTTTGGCCACCTCCACAGCTTTCAAACCAAGTGGTTTGAATGAGATCCAGGCCAAAATGGGCCTGAAGTCCCCTTTTTAAACTTGTGCATGCATACTTATGATTATTTAGCAGAGTGAAATGGTGTAAATTCAGAGGAGGCATAGTGCATTACTGTTCACTGGAAAACAATTTGACAGTAATAAAAGCCCAGCGATTTACTGGGAGATAGTATGATAGCAAAGATTGTTCTACTTAGCAAAGAAACTAAATGAGCTAGTTCAACATCTAAACCAATTATTTAGGATGCGCTACAGTCTGTATTGTAACGCATGTGCTTATTAACATTGCTTTGTTCTTTCGAGGCCTGTACAATCGAGGATTCATTTACTTGGATGTGCCCATATCTGATGACAGCTGCATCTCAGGTGTGTGTGTGTGTGTGTGTGTGTGTGCGTGTGCGTGCGTGCGTGCGTGCGCGCGCGCGCGCGTGTGCATCCCATTCTCTATCTGCCTATTAGCCTCCATTAGCCTCTGAGACATACACTCTTTTAGCCTATCTAAATCAAGACCGCAGCCGAGCATTATGGGTAATGGGTCCATTGATCTGAAAAGATGCTTTAGTGTTATTATAAATCCAATTGGAGCATATCAAGAGGGGCAGCAAACAGCTATGAGCCATGAAGAAGGCAAAACATAACTATACTTTAGCTTGTTATCTTCAGTGATTGACCACACAATGTTGCATTTCCAATTGATTTTTCAGTGCCCCCATTGGAAGGATTTGTAATGAACCGCGTCCAGGGGGATTACTTTGAAACACTCCTCTATAAAATCTTTGTGTCCATCGATGAGCAGACCAATGTGTCTGAGGTATGTTTTACCTTGTGGTTTTATTGAGTATAGCAGTCGTGTGATGTGACAGACCATTGGTTTGTCGATGACCTCTTAAAACCACATTGTTCCAGCAGAGTCTGACGCTCTTCTGTTTGTGTTTTTGTATTTCTCTATCAGCTGGCAAATGTGCTCGAGATTGACTTGGGCTTAGTGAAGGTGGGTACGTGTCTGTTGGCTGTGATGGGGGAAACGCATTAGAATGTATAGGCTAAAACGCCACCAGGCACCAGCAGAAGGCTGAACGCTGCTCAGTCGCCGCGCCACGGTGTCTCTGTCAGAATGGGTCCTGACAAAATAGGATTCCAGACTGATGGGTTTCTACTTTTCGATTGGTTTTAGAAATGCTACACACTCCACACACTGTTAGGCATGAAGGATCAGACCGTTTCAATTGACATACATTGTTAGGTAATGCATTCATAAGAGCTGCCAAATATAGACATTTATTTATTTTTTCATTCAATTGCAGAGATTATCTTTGACTTTTTGGGAATGATATTATATGATGTGACGTTATTTTGTTTTCCAAAGATATTTTATTGGGTTAAGAGCCTGATAATTTATATGCTAAAGATAATTGCATTACAAAAGTACATTGGAGTTTGATATCTTACATTCTATGCAAATAGTAATGTAGAAACATTGTAGAAATGATACTTAGACTAGAAAATAAATAATACACAATATAAAGGCACACACACACTCACAAGTGTTAGATAAGCTCCATCATGCCCCGTGGCTTTGCCCCGACTGCGAAAACTATTTGAGGTTCAATCGGTGCTCGAGTCAATTGACTTTGTCCTAGTTTCCCTTCAGTTCACTTTCACTTTCTATCAAACATGGCGACACACACCCCTGCAGTTGCATGACCTCCAGTATGTATACAACAAGTATACAACAACAAAAAAAAGCCCCTGTTAATAGAAGGTAGTGATGTCAGAGCGATTCCTCTGTAGTGCCCAAGCCCTCTCATTGTGACTTTAATTTACAAAGTTTCCTTATTGGAAAGACGAACATGGCGGCCTCAGTGACTTCAAAAATGTATAATTCTCCTTCTTAAAGGTAGAAGCTAAGGATTCTGAATACTTTTCACACCTTTTTATGAATGACAATATAGGTGACAAGGCAAGTTCATAACTGAATAAAATGCTCCACTAAACCCCCTACCAGAGACACTATCTTTTGTAAACATGATTGATTGGTAGTATTTTAACTAATAGTGTATTGATCCCGAGTGGGACTTATGAATGGGACTTATGGTGTGCGTGTGTGCGCGCGTGCGCATTCTATGCCCTATTAGAATGCAGTCTCCATGTACTGTCGCTTGGGCTTTGCAATTAAGAAGGGCCAGGTGTTCAGTTCAGACCAACTGCACCCCACCTGGAAGAGCGCTCCTTCTGTCAACAGACTCAAGTACGTGCCGTCCATCATGCTTTAGCGTTGGCTGATATTGGATGTGTTCTTCCCCATCAGCGCGCCACCTGCAGTAAGTGGGTGGCGCGCTGGGGTCGCCTGTTAAGCGCCTTCTTTCTCTGCGGCCCCCGCAGGAGCACCATGGACCCCCAGAAAATGCTGCTGTCCTGGGAGCAGAGCAGCCCCGTCATGGAGGGGGGCTCTTCTGCCACCGACACAGACACCACTAGCCTGGAGGACCAAGGTCTCGCACACACGCACGCACGCACACACGCACACACACAGTTACATTATTCACACATAACCAGTTACATACCTTCAACACACGACCCCAGAGGTGCACAAATACATAGGTTGATATTAACACACACACACACACACACACACACACGCATGTAATTCTACACTTTTTACACTGGCGTTGCTAATGAATCCCTCGGAAAGTTCAGGTACAGGACAAGATGACGCGCTGACTTTACAAAAGTAGAATTGTGAGATGTTCTTGAGTGGGTTATTGTATACGCTATGTATATTTTATCCACACTGACATCATTGGCCTACGGGACAAAGGTTAATTACCTCCACGAAGTAGAGGGTAACAGCAATGCTAGGCTAATGCCCCCTGCTAATGCATGTTGATGTGTGTTCTGTCTTCCTGTCTTGGGGAGCAGACACGGCCAGCGTGAGCAGCTTAAGTATTCCGGCAGCGCCCACCAAGAGGATTGCCTTCCTGTTTGACTCCACCCTCACCGCCTTCCTCATGATGGGCAACCTGTCTCCGGTCAGTAAGAGACACACACTAACGCACGCATCGTTTTATCGTCAGTCTTCTAGCTGACAACCACGTTGAGATGGCAAGCATTCGTGTGCTGTGCTGCATCTACGGTGCCACGTGTCGTGTTCAACAGATGTTTTCTACATGCTCTCTGCCCCCACCAGAACCTGAAGAGTCATGCAGTGACCATGTTCGAGGTGGGCAAGCTCTCTGACGAGACCCTGGACAGCTTCCTGGCCGAGCTGGAGAAGGTGTGTCCCTCCTAAATGTGCATTAAAGGAGGTCATTCCATGGTCCAACTTTTGTGTTTGTGTGCTTGAGATGTGTCTTCCAGACATCTCCATCTAAGAGGGATAAAACCCATTTACAGAATGCTAGTGATTCATGGACGTGAAGTTAAGTTAGTTAAGGCTAAGTTTAATTTTGCAATGAGAATCAGTCTGAAAAGCCTTAAAATAATGCAGCAACTGAAATACTCGCTGACCAGTCGGCGTTGCGTTTATAGCTATACGATCGTGTTTTAGGTTTGCCGACAGCAAAAATGACTGGGTGGTTCATCCAATCAAGTGCCAGATATTTTATTTGGAAGTACCTGCCCTTTACAAACTGTTTCAATGTATGGCTCCCCAGATGGAGTTGTGAATCTGGCATTTCAGGTTAATATACAATACCAATAAGTTTGAATGCTGAAAAGAGATGGTCCAAACTGTAACCACAATGAGAGGAAGCTAAATTGGCATAGCAGAGCATGACTATTTTGCTCTGTTTAAGAAATGAGAAAATAGGTGGGCTATGTCTGGTATGCTACTCCCCACTGGACATCATGCATTTTGGTGTGTTCTCAAAATATCTCCACTGGAAACTGGCATTTATATTTTGATAGTGATTTAGCAGACGCTTTTATCCAAAGTGACCCACAATATGTTCGTTGAGGCTAGAGACAACCATACATCATCATCAAGTTGCATTCAAGGCAATCGTTCCATTTTCCAAATGTCATTTTGGAAAATGAACATATTATTTCAATTGTTGTTGCACCTCTTAGCCCAATATTGCTGCCTTGTTTTATACCATGATTTACTCCATGAGGAACTTTTACTAAATTAATCCTTTCATGTCCCTTCAATTAACAATCTTTAAAAAAAAGCTATAGTTTCTATATGCTCATAATCATTTCAGCAATCTTTTTCCCTTAGTGATGCTCTGAGGGATTTTCACTTGAGGTGAAAATGTTAGCCGCACATATACTGTGTGGTGTTGGCATCAGATAATTATTCCTACATGACATGGAATTGTTTACATACTCACACTCATTTCAGCACAAAAGCCCATTAAGGAGGAGTTGTTTATTTCTGTGTGAAATTAATCGGCCCTGTGAGACGGCAGCTGGGATTAAGAGCTACAGTTGCAATTAGATCATTTAGCAGACACCTTTATCCAGAACGACTGACGGAAGCAGAAGTAGATTTACTTTAGTACTCTCTCCTCCACCCTCTCTCTATCTTGCTCTCTCTCTCCCCCTTCCTCCCTCCCTCCCTCCAGGTGGAGAGCACAGCTGAGGGTGAAGCCCAGCGGTACTTTGACCATGCCCTGACCCTGAAGAACACCATTCTCTTCCTGCGCTACAACAAGGAACTCATGCATGACCAAGCACCTGACACGCCTAACATTGGTATCTATTACATTTCTCAGTTCTTTATTTACCTTGCAGTTGTTACAGGTTATATTGAGCGTAGTGTTCAATGTCACTAACCAGCCTCCTCCATGCAGGTTATTTTATTGTCACTTTATCCAACCACTGCTGCCCCAAAGTAGAAATCAAACATCCCCAAAAGGCAAAATTGTCCGATATTCTACAGGCCAGCTCAATTTTCCCCTGCTGTCAGTGTTTGGTGACAGGTAGATTGATGGAAAGTGCTTGTCGTGTTTCTTTATTGATGTTGCATAAAAGCTTTATCAAAGCTTCAAATAGGAGAGTGGTTTTAGGGTGAATGCGCTTGGTGTGACGGAGGTGTGTGTTTATGTGACAATTAAACAGTTTCTATGTCATGAAATTGTAGAATATCACTGACAATGCTGCGATACTGTTGTGATAATCACCCGTAATTAAAATGTGTTTCTAAAAAAAAAATAAAAGTATAATAATCTTTTAGTTTAATCTATTTTCAAACACTCAAATGTAGCATTTCCTTACATTATGGACAAATTATGAACTTGTGGAGATACCAACACGGTAGGTATAAAATAAAAGAATCCAAATGAAGATAAAGAAATAAAAACACAAAATACATAATCTGAATGTCTAGTATTTAAATTCTGCTGTTAGAATTTGGACATTTAAGTAAAAACATATGGCATATAGGACACAGGTTTTATAAATATCTCTGTGACGACCTCAAGGCAACTCAGTTTCCATGAGTCTGTTTGTCATTTGTGTTTGCGTGCGCTTGAGATGTGTCTTCCAGACTCCTCCATCTAAGAGAGACTAAACCCATTTACAGAATGCCAAAAGTGGTGATTCACAGAACCTGAACCTGACAGCTCATTAACTGTGATGCTACTGGAAATGTCTCATTTGTATACACAGCACCAATTGGTTGGAACGCTGAAAAGGGACGGGCCAAACTGTAACCACAATGAGAGGAAGCTAAATTGGCATAGCAGAGCAGCCATGACTATTATGTTTTGCTTAAGAAAGTAGAATATAGGCAGGCCATGGTTGGTATGCATGGATAACATGCATTTTGGTGTGTTCTTGAAAATATCTCTGCATCTCCACAGGAGACTCTCATGTACATTTGATCCAAAGTGACCTACGATTTGTTGAAGATAGAGGAGACGACCATGCATAAAGTTAATGCTTTGCATTAGAATGCATTCTACAGCCTTTTATTTTTGGATGTCTCGTTGCCGTTAATGAGAGTGGATGATCTTGACGTCTTTCTACATTATGTTCTCATTTCTAAGGCTTGTGGACCCAGGCACACTCCAATAACGCTGTAACTTCTTCCACTCAACGCTAGTCTCCATAGAAAAGCAACAGTTACTCCCCAAAGTGAACTGTGACAAAACAACCGTCCTCCCTCCACCCCCCAGCCCCCGCTTCAGTTTCCCTGTAGGTGCCATTGTGCCACCAGACGGCGTTTGTTTGTGTTGGCTCGGTGCCTCGCCACTGATCCACTATCGCTCATTATTTCTCATCAGCTCTCTAGCCCTGCCCATTGTCAATGCTGTGGCAATCTGGGCGCTTGTTTATCAAACCTCTGTAAAATCATCGCTAGGAATGGTGCTGAAAATTTGACAACAAGAGATAATATTCCCATCACAGAGTAGAGTATCTGGATGTAACAGATACTCCCTTTCAACAGGGAGTAGGACTTCTCTTTAGAAAATGAATGACGTCAGTTCTCCCGACAGTTCGTGCTACTAAACGTGAATCATTAATGTCTTGTGTGCTTTTTTTGTTTAAGCACTGTTAATGTCAAAGTGTCTACATTGTAGGCTATTTACACACGCTGTTGTAGAATAGGACTGTAATTCCTTGTGTTTGCATACATACATACATACATACATACATACATACATACATACATAGATACATAGATAGATACATACATACATACAAACAATAAGTATATTAACAAATTAAAAAACATCCAGAGAAGCAGCCCTCCAGGACCGGAGTTTAAATGCCCTGCTGTAGACTTTCTCTCTGAAAATACAGCTAAACACAAATAAATGAGTCTCTTTGGGTGTTACCACCAAGCATCATATTTCTCTCTCATAACTCGTTATCATTTAGTAAACTATCGATTTGTGCATTCACATGTTCATTGTGTATCCTAGTTTTCCCAGCAAACTCTTATCTGTTTCGGGACAGCATTTGATCTCTCCTAAATCCTGGTAGAGATAGTAGTTTCCTGCTGTATCACTGCCAGAGTTGAATAAGCCTTTTACTGTGGGAGTGTAAAGGGACTTTGGGACCAGTTTCCTTCTCTTGAGATGCTTTATAAATACAGACCCTGGTGTCCAAAGCTAAACGAAGCCTAAACAATTTTTTTTTGTGGCTCCAGTTCCAGTGCTAGTAACACTTTAAGAGCATTGAACAAAATTCTCTGTGTTCCAAAGTGGTAGCGTGTAAATTGTAGTATAGTGTAGTAATACTATAGTAGTATTGTGCAGCTAGATAAAGTTCATAACGAATGTAGTAAAGATAATTGTTTTGCTCGGCAATGTTTTGGGGGGGGGGGGGGGTTCAAAGAGCTGCAGCATAAATTGACACCTTTTGTTTTTTGAATGCTTTTAAAGCATGCTGGCGCAGACATGATGGATTATTGTGTGTGGTGTATATTTAAATAAAGAATACAATAGTAAATGATGATGGTGAGGCTTCTACTACCTAAAAAAAAAAAAAGCCTACAGGTTTGCAGGGCTAGGATCAGAATGGCGTCTGCTATGGAGCAGTCTCCCACACCATAGGCAGGTCCAGATTGATGCTATGCGCCTCTGGCTAGAGGCTGATCAATAGTCATGGCCATGTTATACGACTTCCATTTGCTGTGTAATTCTGCTCTGTTGTATCTCCCCTCCATTGTGTTTCTGCCTGAAAACAGCATAGTGCAGCATTTATACTCTCACTTGAGGGGTGGGGGTGCGGGCGGGGGGGCGGGCGGTCAGTGTTGTCACTGGCATGTGGAAAGGGACGGTTGATAGCTGGCTACAGTACACAAGGTGTGATGTCAACTAGGGCTGGGCGATATAGACCAATAAATCATATCCCGATATATTTAGGTTGAATACCAATACACGATATATATCGGTATTTTCTATAAAGCGGGTTAAATGTTCAGGAGGAGAAAAACAAGACTGAAATGTGAATTTGTTTTTATTTTTAGCAACTTAATTGTAGTTGTACATGGTAAAATCGATAGCAGAGAGGTTGTGAATATTGCAGATATAATGACAGTTTACTCAATTTTATCCACATTTGTTTTTGATTACCGGTACTTTGTCATACTCTGAACAAAGGTGCAAATATAACTATATCGATATAAACGATATTGTCTAAATCTGTATCTCTTTTGAAAATATATACCGATGTAAATTAAATGTCGATATATCGCCCAGCCCTAATGTCAACGAAGTGAAACGACGGGGTTAGGATTGTGGCGGATCGTTGGTTCTGTTTGTTGCTTAACGATGGTGAGTTCAATAAGCATGTCAACGTGACGTCAGGGAACAACAAACAGACAGTTGTCCAACACACGCGGTGAATGCCAACCCAACACAGCGCCACGTGCCTATTGGAGCAGAGGTAGTGCTCAACACGTACACGCATGCTACTAAAGTGGTTCTCCTCGGGGTTGTCAGGGTTCCCCTTGGACATGCTGCGCTGTGAGAGCTTGCTGGGTCTCGACCCGGCCACCTGCAGCCGCGTCCTCAACAAAAACTACAAGCTGCTGGTCTCCATGGCGCCCCTCAGCAACGAGATCAGACCCATCAGCAGCTGCACACCTCAGGTACAGGACGGACAGACGAGCAGAGGGACAGCAGGGGGACAATGTGACCTTTCCATGACTTGTGTGTGTGTGTTTGGGGAAGGGAAGGGAGATCAGTAGGCTATTTTTTGTACGTGTGTGTGTGTGTGTGTTTTTGCCCACTCTTTTATTTATGTGTTTATTTATTTGTGTGTGTACAGCCTGAGGTTGTGTGTGTGTGTGTACGAGCACCCTCCCAAACACAGCTACTGAGAGACTGAGAAACTCCAAAGCAATTCTGCTGGCTGGCTCTGCTCCAAGTGTCTGCCTGAGCACAGGGAGGGGGGAGAAGGCCCGACAAGGAGAGTTAAACTGTTGTTGTGCCACCAAAATGCTAGTGTTTATTCTTGGGCTGCTGGGGCTCAGTGAAGTGGGATTGTGTTCTGCCCCCGCCTCTATTCCCACGTGAAATGGAACTCTCAATTGCTTCTTCTCAAACAAAACAACAACAACAACAACAAAAGACAGAAATCTTGTGAAATTACACATTACAAAGCTATTTTGTTTTGCCGTTTTGGATGATTTGACTGTTCGTGTATGCATGTGAGAGTCAAGACTGAAGCATTGTGTTGGTGTGTATGCATACATATATGCAGGTATAATTTATAATTCTCCCGTCAAATGGTGCGTGTTTGTGTGTCTGCAGCACATTGGGCCGGCCATCCCTGAGGTGAGTTCCATCTGGTTCAAGCTGTACCTGTACCACGTGACAGGCCAAGGGCCACCATCTCTGCTGCTTTCCAAGGGCTCCAGGCTCCGCAAACTGCCTGACACATTCCAGGTCCGTCTGCACATGTACACACCTGTCATTAAAGACTGTAGCATTATGATGGCACGCACCTCTCTCCCAATACTCTAGCCTCGTGAGATCAGCATTGTCTGGAACACCTCAACGCAAAAGCGCTTGTCGCCCGTTTAGGAAACAACCAGACAATGTGTTTTTGACATGCGCTTTTGAATTGAGGGCTTTTAAATTGGTTTGCAAGTGCAAGATCAGGCCTCACGCGGCTACCAACACTCTAGCAAAATGTCTTCTGTAGTCTTGGACCAGGCAGAAAGCTAATATGGATATATTTAATTTTTTTCATTATTTAACACATTTATCTTTGTTTAATTGTTTCTTTCATGTAGTATGCTTACAGGACGTTCTTTAGAAATTAGAACTGAGCTGTTCTGGTGTGTGTCTCTCAGGTGTACGACAGGCTGTTGATTACGTCCTGGGGTCATGACCCTGGAGTAGTTCCCACATCCAACGTGCTGGCCATGCTCAATGATGCCCTCACCCACTCTGCTGTTTTGATCCAGGTTAGCACAGGGCCGAACTGTACAAACATTGTTTTAGCTTGGCTCAAGGCGATAATCTGATATTCTTGCTTGCATTAGTCTAGGGAAAGTTCAAATAACAAATGTTCACTTTTGTTGTGTAAATCTTATTGGTGTAGTAGTTTTTCTTTGTGTTAAGCAGAGTTAAAAACTCCAGCACACTAAAATACACTCTCACACATGCATACAATCTGTATGTCTACAATTTAAACTGTGTGTTACTCATGTCATGCAACTGTAGGTATTATGTGTGCCCACGTATACAAATTCCCTCAGGGTCATGGAATGCACGGCCATGGAGAAACGGTTCACATCCCATTCCCTTTCGATGAGGAAGATCTGAAAGAGGGTAAGCGACAGAGAAACACATACAACACTGTACTTGGCTCGAACTGAATGTATTTTGTATATAAATGTTCTTCTCACACAGAGTTCAAACTCAAAGAATCAATATAGCTCTATCATGTGATGCCTTGGTGATAAACATGCCTGGGGCTGGCCTTTTGAAATTGGAAATGAGTGGCTGACCTTGTGGCCCTATGTGTAAACAACCTCCAAACAGTCATGGCAGGCATTAGTCATTACAGACACGACATGCATAAAGATATCAAGAACGCATTACAAAAAGGCTGGAAGAATGGCAAGCTGGGCTCCATTGGTTGCTATGCCAACTTCTGAGGCAAGCAGGAAGCTAGTTAGTGATCATTCTTGGTTTGCCTTTTTCATATTCTAATGTGCTGACTTGTTTTTCTTTGCTGCTGCGGTCGGTCTGAGGTTACAGTAAAGGAGGCCAACTGCTAATGAGCGCCAGTGGAATGCACTGTGACAATAATAGTTAATGAATTAACAATAACAACAGTAAATGTGTATATTTAAGGTTTATATTAACACGTGGTAGTTTCTACCTCAGTTGAGACAAGAGCTTCTGGTTCTTGTGTGGAAGAATTATTGTCTGTTTTTGGGCGGGACTCTTCCTTTATTCTTTGAAGAGCTTTAAACGCTTTAATTTTAAATCATTGAATACGTATTCAGCTAACTCTATGTCCTCTCAGACTGTTTGGGAATGTCATACTAGCTGGATTCATTGTAAATGATTGTATTTTAAGCCGCTACTGTATATTCAAATGCTATCCTATTACTAAAGCCACTTTTCACCTTTGGCACACGTTATGTGAGACAACACAGTACAGGGCAAACATGCACTGATCATTGTGTTCAGTGCAAATAATGGTACAGTGTGCTGTGTCGCTCGCTCTCTCTCTCTCTCTCTCTCACCCCCCCCCCCCCCCCACCCCCACAGAGTTCTCCCAGTCCAACATGTGCGTGCACTCGGCCCTGCAGACGCTGAAGAGGCAAGTGGACCTTGTGCACCAGTGTGGCTACGTCACCATGCTCAACCCCAACAACAGGCACCGCCGCAGGGCTAGCGACACTACCGACTGCAGGGGTGAGGGCCACGCACGCACGCCCATTCAGCTAGCCAGTGGAGATTTGTGTTTTTTGTTAAGACAACCTTTACTGTGTTTGATAATACACACGTTTTCTTCCTGTGGTTCTTCATTTGTCATTCAGCTGTATGTATTTGTGCATGCATACACATAACGTTTGCCTGTGCACATTTGGTAAGACGTATAGTGTAATTACTAAGGATGTCCTTGCCTTTGTCTGCCGTTGCTGCTGATGGTGCAAATTTAATTTGAATTACCAGCAGTCCAGTTTAATTATGCTGTTTGTCTGTTTAATTGTGTCCCTTATAGTGATAGCCTTTGCTAATGGAAGCGGATCGAACATTCTTAGCCTTTTCCTCCACAATTTCTGATTGAATTTTGTTGATGTGATCAATCTCATTTGGCACAGATGGCCATATTTTTCCCATGCGCTTCACATTTTGTTTTCATGCCCTATCCAGCCGCCTTCTTTCAACAAAATGTGAATAATAACTTAGGCCGTTGGTCAAAGTAGTCCACAGCTTGAACCAAAGTTTTGCTCACAATTAAGCTTTCTAATTGGCGGGCATTTAAGCATGGCAGCAATCACTTTCCGGAAATGGTTGAATACTGATTCAATGTTGTGTTTTCTCATTCCAAGGAGACACTCATTTAGGTGGGGGCTTTGACACTAATGGCAGCACAGAGTCCTTTGAGCTGGTGTCAGAGGAAAACAATGGGGAAGGCAAAGCCAAGACAGACAGTAGGTCTTTCGGTCTTTTGTCATTTATTGCAGTTCACCTACTAACAGGAAAAGAAGTGTTCTTTTAATATGGATTTACGGAACAATATTATTAAAGACCATTACATGTGATTGGTAATACACCTTCAAATGACTTTTGAACGTTGTTTGGTTGTGATACACATTCAATAAAAAAAAAACATTCTTCCTGAACAGATTCATAGACATTTCACTGTTTAATTGTTTTTTTTAAATTTTTTTTTTTTTTAATTGCGCCTAGCGTTTATGGTGTGAAAAATCATAAAATGTCTATACATGCAATAAAGCACACTGCTGCATCGAAGCATGAATTGCCAGATGATTTACTTGCATTACATGGCAATTTCTTTAGCTAATTGCTACCATCTCAGTTTGCAGTTATTTGTCTAAACTTAGTGTGGCTTCACTGTTTGTGTGTAGCAGTTCTGCTCTACAGACATTCAGTGTTCTGATGGCATTTTATGTAATCGGTAGAAGTGTCTACAATTTAAACGTAACCTTTTAATCCTGTGTTTATGCCCTGCTTCTTTCTCTCATACCTGCCCACCAGCACAATCGTCTGAAGAGGAGTGGGTACCATTGGAGCTGTGTTTCGGCATGCCCCTCTTCAGCTCCGAGCTCAACCGCAAAGTGTGCCGAAAGATCGCCTCGCACAAACTGTGCAGCAAGGAAAGGCAAGATACTTCAAAACAATCAGCGCAACTTTCATTCCTCAACTCTTCAAAACAGAAATTTCACCTAAAAAAAATAATAGATCACTTTGAAGTCTGTTAAAGAAATGCTAGATGTTATTGTTGTTTCTTATGTATTCGCAGCCTTCAAGAGCTACTTCACTCAAGTCGAAAACTTTCACTGAAGGTTCTGAGTTTTGTTCAGTCATTCCAGGTAAAAGCGTCGTTCCCCTATTTTATCTTGGCCATTTGGGCCACTCACAGAAAGGACAGGGAGAAAACACGATCCAGTGAGACTGACAACAGAGCTACAATTAATTAAATCTTGATGTCGGCAGATACTATCCAAAATGAAAATGGCAAAAAACCTTGTCAGGCTTGTATTGCTTTACAAATAAAGCTAAGGCAGTAATTGCTAATATTGTGTAGCTCTCAGGCAGTTGTCAACCAACCTCCTGATGTCAACCTCCCATTCATCTGAGACAGTGACGGTGTTCTAATAATGAACCTGCTACCTGCATTTATGTAGTCAAAATCTTGACTCCTTCTGATTGTACGATGTATTTCTGGCACTATGATATAATCTTAAAAAGGCTTTAGAATAAATGTGCAATACTTATTTTGTGATGGTTTTAGACTAATGCTTTTTTTTTTTTTAATCTACATGTCTTTTTGTCTTGACGTCAAGCCGGGGAGAGTGTATTGCTTGACCTGGACCAGTTGATTTTGTGTTACTGCGTATTTGCAACAGGGCAGTTTTTATTGCCGCACATATGGTTTAATATAGAGATTGTGGCCAGAATGGTACAATATAGTTCAACAACTATTCAAGGTTGTTTTCTATAAATGTTCTATAAATGTTCTATAGCTGTCTCTGAGGGGAGTTCTGCTATTCCGAGAGAAATCCCACAGTGATGGGATAAAGAGATAAGATGAGCCAAATACGCACTTCTATTGATCAAATCACCCAAACTATCTTCTTAGAAAGCAGGGCTACTTCAGACAATAACTGGCTGCTTTGGGGCGTTCATATTTTACAGTATTCATACTATTAAGTACAAAAAGCAATTCACTTATATATGACAAATATGACTTTGGCCATCCAGCCATTAGATCAGCCCAGTGAACAGTTTCCTATGGCCTTCCATGATCATTTATTCTCGTTCCACTTGCCGTGTGTCCCATCGTGTCCTAACCCGTCACCTTTGACACTGTGTGTGTCAGGACGGAGGCCATCCTGGGGACCTGGACAGCGGTGTGTCGGGCCCTCTCAGCCAGCCTCCTGCTGAGTCTGGTGTGCCTCTGCCCGCCCTCAACCTCCTGTTCAAGGAGGGCCAGCTCAGGGAGTGGAGCGGACGTCCACGCCCGGCCCTGGACATCTCCGCGCTGCAGAGGAACCAGCCGTAATAACTCCACTCCAGGAAATGCCACCTCGTAACAAAGGGCCCGGGTCTTCTCCCTACGTCGCTTCACTGTGGGTGGACACAATCTACATCTCCATACCTGGTCTACACCAACCTCATGTTGGGGCCTGGCCCCCACCTTATCTGCATACGAGCAAATGCCCATAAGTAAATACTAGCAAATGTTCCAACCCCAAAGTCATTCCTCTGTGTTGAGTACATGTGTTTGTATCAAGGCAGTGTTATTTGTGTGAGTGGTGCTGTTATCGAAGTATACGACAGCGGTGATGCTGGCACACATCCTGTAAGACCAATGCAACTGGGACACCCCTGGTGACTTGACGTCAGGTTTTTCTGCGTGTTCAACGGGACTCCTGCAGGAACCAGGTGACTTACTCCCGTATGCGTCGCAGGACCACGTCCCCGGGGCTGACGGGACCATATCAGGTCACTGAGTCCGATTACAGTCCCTTCCGTTGTTCCACGTAGACAGATGCCCTCGCATGAAACCGTCGCACAACCTTTTGTCATGAAGAAAACCCTTCCCTGTTGACGTGTAGTGATGTTGGAGGTACATTTTAATTTGCACTGTGTGGAAGTGATCCAATCCTGTGGATAAAATAATGTGATGTGTGTGTTATTATTTGTTTACAGTTTTCTTTTAAGATTTGTTTTAGTATTGTTTGCATTACTTCAGCGCTGTAGTTCACAATGTTTGGCACTGGGTGGTGTTTCATCCTGGAACTAATCTAATTTTGACTTGGCACCAGAGGAACCTATTGATAACCCTCTGGCTTTTGCAAATTATTTCTCTATTTGTACAAGAGAACACCAAAGACCAAATATCCCGTTTGTTTGTTAGTTTTAACTAGATTGTTTTTGTTGCCTTATTACTTTGATTGACGAATGGCCATTTTGAAGGGTTGTCAACAGATTGAATCCACAGATTAGATTTTTCTATCTTGTTCCTGCAAGCACTGTAATTTTAAAATATACTGACCAGATTTATGAAGCACATCTATAAAGGAGTAGGTCTTGTGTTTGTCCCAAGACCCAGGTTTTGTTGTTGTAATGGTTTGCCAGCATCTCTCTCCCTGGCTGTGCTCCAGTTAATGTGCAAGGCACTTGGCCAGTTGAGCATGCCCTCCACGGAATTCTGTTTACAACCTTGTTTTAGAAAAATAGGGTTTGTAGTCCAGTGAGGGGTAGATGACTTTCTTTCAAAGCGCTGTCACAAACCCCTTGGGGAGTAAATGCTAATGTGTTGCCTAACGTCTGGGCAATGCGATGGCCCAGAAAGTGTCTAATGTTGACATTAATTTTCAGTGTGGCTCAGAGGGCTGGGCACTTTTTAATGCATTTACAGTCGTAGCCCATTTTGTTGACTTTTCCTTTCTTACTTTTTCCTCCGAAAAAAAAACAAAAAAAAAACTTTTACATATTTTGTCCCACTTGTTGTTTCTAAATACATGATGGTAATGCAGGAATATACTTTAGTTGAAGCATAATGATTATGTAGAGGCCGTTGTGTGTGTATTTGTGAATGTGTGTGTGTGTGTGTGTGTGTGTGCGCGCGCGCACACACCTCATTCACACATTACCCCGTCCCTCAGGATTTTTGTACATGCATGTCTTTCAGATTAAAAGTCATGCACGCCACCGAATCCCACATCTATAGTAGTGGGCACACCCCCGCATTAATTACTCATTCCAAATATCCCTTATCATAAAACTGTTTTAAAAAAGAGAGAAGAAAATCCTGCTAGTTTTATGTCAAAAATACATTTTAGGAAATCTTTGTTGTAGCTTGTTTGACGGGACTGAATATTATTGACTGAATTAATAATGCTCTTGTAATTAAATGGGTTCCCAAAAAACAAAAGAAAACAAAAAAAACATTCCTCAACAATATTGTCTTTATTCCCCCCTGCCCACCCATCTGTTCCAGAGATATGTGTTATAACAAGTGAATATGTAAAAAGTATATGAAAATATAAATAAATATGTAATATGAAAGTAATCTTCTTTCTTGTTTGATGTTCATTTACTGTTTTTGGACTGTTTCTTTCCATGTACTTTTCAATGACAAGTAATTTAGTGATAACTATTGAATTAATTATAAGATTAATTCATGCTCAAAAATTATCTTTATAGGCCTACTGCACCTCATGGGTAATATCAGAGCAGCTATTTAAATGCATTTTCACATGTACTACAATGTCAGGTTAATGAAGTATAAAAAAGTATATACAATAGATATTGCATAACAAAATAAATCTCTTCTAATCAAATAGCAGGCAGTTGGCCCACCTTCAACCATCCAGATGATGATTTTCAAACAAAGGTGCTTCAGCCAAACATATATTTCTGAACACAAATGCGTTGATTGGCCCGGTTAATCTCTAACCAGGGATAGTTCATGTTGAATGGAGGGGATCAAAACTGACTTCCAGAGTGAGCTTGCAAAATATAGCCAGGAGGCTAGCCTGTAACCAAACACCGTACATAAAATATCATCCTAGAATCCCTGCAGATGTAAAAGCAAACTCAATCCACACTTAGCTCAGCAGCACACATCCGAATGCCAAGTACATTACATGACACTAGGCTGTTCACTCACGATGCTCTCCATGCCAGATAGAACAGATGGCATGCAAGACACAGTGTTCTGGATGCCCTGTCCATCTGCTCGAGTGTCCCAGCTCAACTGGGTTTAGTTGGTACAGTTTAAATAAGCACAACAAGTATCATCTCTTACGGAAGAATAACGCCTCTCTGAAGCTTGTCTGCACACCCCCCCCCCCCCACCCCTCCCCCTGGCTGTGTCAGGACAGGTGCAGCCCTGCCTAATTGACTCCGCCTCCTACATCTGCCTCCTCCAGTAATTTCACAGCACCACAAATTACAGTGTGTCACCAGGGGCACCACAGGCATAAACTGGGTCATGTCACTGGGGGGTGACTCCCAATACATGCATGTCACTATTTTCACACCAGTTTTCTCTATGTTAATCCTGTTTATATGGAAACACCCCATTTCCATACACGTGCATTTGGTTTACATTGAGATATAAGACAAGTAAATATTGTGGTGTTAAGAGTATGGACAGACAATTGTGTCTTCCATATGCCGCTGACATTATATGGTACCTACCTTATTAAAGTTGACCCTATCTGTGTTTGCCATATTTTCCTCATTTTAAACCTGCAAACTGGAAGTATAAGATTTGCTCTCTGGAATGTTATGGCCAGGCACGAGACATCTTGCATTATATGTTATCGGCATGTGCACAAATGGTTGTAGTTTATCTATCACAGGTGTCATTTGCCATAGCTGCACATATTATTCCAGTAGAAGGTAACATCTTCGGAGTGTGCTACAGGAAAACGATGGGCACAGGTTATCTGTAATAGCAATCTCGATTCAGTCAATTACAGCTCACATGTGGAACACAACTCATTTTCAACAACCATCTGAACTTGGTGGGTCCTATAGGCACCGCTGGATTTCAGCTCCAAACATAGGCCAGTACATCACACACCGCCTGTCTACCCCTACACATTCTATCCCCAGTCTCCCAGGGGTTTTGCTGTTTTCTCTGGCAGCCCGCTGCAGTGAGCCCTGAGAATGGCGCCGCACATTTTACTTGCCTGTGGGATAGCGAGAAAATAGCCCATGACCGAGAGTCTGCTGAATCACTTGGCAGGTCAGAATCCACTACAGATGTAGCCCCCTTAATGGAGATATTATGGTCCCACCAGGGGAGCAGAGAGAGCAAATTATATTCCACTTCGTGTTGGCCACTTCAGTTCACTCAATGGCAAATATGGTTGCGCTGTGTAAAATGACAGTAGGTGTAAGACCACCTAGGTGAAGGACCTTACCACGTCTTCATGTTTCCACATTTAAAGTGAAAAAGACATTCAGTCAAATACAGGATCCGATCAATTATTATTATTATTATTACCTTCCGATTTAGTTATTTTTCTTTTTTACTTTTTGGGGGAGAGGGGTGTGTGCCAGACATAGGTGTCGGTGTCAGTCAGATGACACAAGAAGAGCAGGGGGTGTTCCCTCCGAGGGTGTTCCATTGTAGCGTAGAAAAAAACACCGACGACTTCCGCGTTTAAGACCACAAAACCTCGCCGTTGCAGCGATGCTGAGCCTGAGCTGGAAATCTGCCAGATACGTAGACATAGTTATCTATCGGATAAGATGTCAGGTGTAGGCTACAGCACGGACTCTTCTTATTCGGAATTGACCGGAGAAACATATTTATATTACTGTTAAGAGAGAACTTAAATTTATATTCCACGTTCCTTGGCATGTCAGTGGTAGGCTACTGTAAATTACTATTCCATGTTCCTTAGCCTACAGTATGAGAGTCGTAGGCCACTGAACTCTGAAAGGAAATAGGTAAGGTGATACTGCCTATGGTTCTTATCGCTTTACTGTACACCGCTAATCTTTTGCATTAGCTTCTTTTTAGACGCGTGTTGATGTGCCATTACAAAGTTGCCTTAATTCATTGCCGATGTGTAAACTATTAGTTTATCAAACCCGTTTGGATGGATTAAGTTTTGACCCAAAGACGGCGTCGCCGACTATTCGTGGTGATGTTTGGCTATTAGGCTAACAGTAACAGGTGGCGTGTGTTTGAACAGTATCCTCTCCGCTCGCATTACAGGCTGCTACTGGAGGCAGGGGCATGGGTAACCAGGTGGACAAACTATCACATTTAAGTTATGGAAAAGTTCCGACGGTGGACCCAAACGGCTTGGACACCGAGGACGGTCCACGGATTGGGGTTTCTTACATATTTTCCACAGATGACGATGAACAGGAGGATACTACTACGGTCGATGGTACAGACAAGGCGCGCAGTCAGGAAGAGAAGTACTATGACAAGCACGACGAGGTGGAGTGCGCCGTTTACAACAGAGATGATTGTATTTACGAGAAGAGCATCAAATCTATTGAGCTAGAGGTCTCTGCTCCGGAGAATCTTCTCAACAAATGCAAAGCAGGGGACTTGGTTGAGTTCGTGGCGACAGGTCAGTACCCTCACTGGGCTGTCTACGTGGGAAACTTTCAAGTGGTGCACCTGCACAGATCAGAGGTTAAAAATAGTTTCTTGACAGACGCCAGTCAAGGCAGGAGATGTAGAATTGTAAACGACCTGTATAAATTCAAACCTCTTTGCCCAGACATGGTTGTACAAAATGCAATGGAGCAGGTGGGCTTGAAGGACCGGGAGCTAAGCTGGAGGAATTCTGAATGCTTTGCAGCCTGGTGCCGATTTGGCAAGAGGGAGTTTAAAATGGGCGTTGAGATACGAATAGGCAAACAGCCATACAGGTTGAAAATCTTTTTGAACGATAAGCATTCACACGTACTGGAGTTTCAAAGCCTGGAGGACGTGATCACGGAGAGAAGAAGAAACGATCATCTTGGTAGGACATCTGTGTGGCAGGAGCTTGCCAACCATTTTAACAGTGTTGGTGGAATTAAAAGTCAACCATGTGCTGAATGATACCCTTTCGTCAGATAGGCTACTAGCCCTATAGATGTTTCCAGTTCTTCAGTCATGGCTTTGCAACCATAAACCCAATTTTATATAATCTTTAACACACTTGACTCCATTTTATTTTTATTTTAAATTGTAAAAAATAATTGATGCAATTTTATTATGCCCTTTTCATATAGTGTTATGATAATGCCTTAAAGCCACTCTTCCATATTTCCTGATGCATAACGGCCTTTGCAATTATGAATTAATTTGGTTGAAAGTAATTGACATAATTCAATTAAATGATATGCCCGGAGACCCTCCAGCTAAATGTACTGTATACGTTTACCTCACAGCTGTTGTACTTTGGGTGCATTTGTTACTCAATTCATGTCTGTCTGAACTTTAGTCATTCCTAGTTGACCTGAAAAGCCCTGTTTGCAGTGGTCTGCCTTCTAAGTTCTAATGGTCTGACATAGAAATTGATCCATAATTGTCCAAACGGTCAATCTTTAACTGTTCAATAGTATATTTCAGTTTGAATGCCTTTCATAAATGTCATACCTGTATGATTAAGAATGTAATGAATATCAAGCCTCTTGTGCAAATATCTTCAGTGGTTCTAAGTAAAAACTGCAATGGGATGTATTCAGGCTCAAAGGATAAGAAATTAATGTATTTTGCCACAAAGCTGTTTGTACCAATGTTGCATTTTGGTGAAATATAATTTAAAAAAAAAAAAATGTATGCTTAGATCATATATTTAAAACCCAGCCCAGAAATGAGACCACTGATATTCATGGTTTAATCTTTGATAATCCAAGCAACCCTCTCGATGGATAGATGGAATGCTAAACCAATGTTAGCGGCTACACTGTAGGTGATTTTACTGATACAAGAAGCTTTCTGATATCGATAAACAACTTTTTTTTATTTTATATTTCTGAAGTTGAAAGCTGCATTTTGCCATGGTGGTTATTAAAGAACCTATTCGGCTATACTTAAAAGTTACTCTTGCACAATATGAAACATTGGACACAAATACAAATTTTTTCGGCTTGGTAAATTGCCCACTATAATGTGACGAGTTCTGTTGTCTGGAAGATCTGTGCAACATGATGTATTATTATGATTCTGTTATTTGGATTGTTATACATTCATCATACAATTGCATTTCGTTTTTATATTACAGGCATATTTATGAGAATGGTTTAACACGGAACATGACCTGAAGTGAATCTTTGCAAATGTCAAAGACTTATGCATACACCAACTCATTATCCTATCTTGAAGTGGACTTTGATTCAAAGTGATGTTTTTTTGTTTTGTCTTTCAGATGAGGTCCTGTCAAATCATTCTTGCTCCATAAAATTAGCTAATGTTGTGTTTCTGTTTGAGCCTTTGATCCGTTAAACTGATCTCGTCAGTTATCTGACGTAAATCCTGTGAAGCATAAATGTTGTGTGAAAACACTTAATTGATTCAAACTATGTTTCTCCTAACACCCCCCAAATCACTGTGAGCCTGAACCAGTCTGCACGGATGGACTTTGGCTGAGTGTTTGTGTGTAGAAGTGTGTGTGCCTACACAACTGTGCACGTGCATGTGTGATCCTCACTAATTGGGCAACATATGCTGTTTATAAAAGGGTGAACATGAGGTTCAGATCCAAAATAATAGCAATGAGTGTGAGTTGTTTATACACAGCCAATCTGCTGCAGTGTGTATGGGGGGGGGGGGGGGGGGGGGTTTTTGTGCCCTGTAAAACGGCCGCCACCTGCCATTACCGGCATATCTGGTCGTTCCTCTTGATGGGAAGTGAAAGCATGGGGCATACAAAAGCCAGCCCAATTACGCCCAACTGTCAGTGCTTGTCGACAGGTATCTCCACCCAGCAATACTGTACACTTTCTTCTGGAAGATGCTGATGATTTCTGGAGATGTAGCTCTGCATCATAAGAACTTTGTTTTGTTATCCATGCAAATTACTGGGTATGCCTTTATGATGCTTGTTACATTTCTAGTATTTGCTAATTCACAGACCGTACAGCAGCTAAGTGTTTGTAATCAGTCTCAGCCTATGAGCTAAACAATCTCTGATATGTGCTTCCTAAATGTTATCTAAAAAAGAAATGGCAGCAGTCCAATTTCAATTCCAAACATTTACATACCCCTATGAGAAACCAAACAGTGTTGACAGATGAACACCCTACCTTTTGCATAGATTTGTTGACTTATAACCAGCCTATATCTTTCATTAAGGGTTTACATGTTTATGACAGGTGTTCAAAGCTTGTATTATATGAAATACTTCCAGGTAGGGTAAAATGTAAAGCTGACTTGAATAGGTTGCGTTCCAGCACATTAATATATTACCGTCCAATCTGCTCAAAAGCTTTCCCACTGCTTTATCGTCACTGTAGCCACAATGGCACAACAGACTGGCTGGAGACCGCTAGCTCTATTGTCTCCAATCTTTGTTTATCGCCACCGTTGCCCTGGCCTTTCCCACAACAGCATGAGCTGGCACTGGCTTTTTCATGTTAGTAATTTTGAGAATGACAGCATGCTCTGTTGTGGCTGTGATAACTTGAAATGTACCTGTGTGTTTTCAGGTAGCATTTACGGCTCTGCAGGAAAATGACTTGCAGAGACTTTGAGTTTATTTCCTGAACAGGTACATTTAAACGATCTTTATATTTGCTTTGGCAATGACCTCTATTGTTTGTGTACACAGTGTACACCATCCATAGTGTAGGGTATAATGTATGCTAGACTGTACAGCTAAATGCTTATATTTATGGTAACAAAGACATTAAAGCTATATTTAATAACTTAATTCCATTTGTGGACAATACACAATATCATTATCCACGACATGAGGCTGCAAGTGGGAGCTAAAGACACACATACTTTCCCTGAGCAACGATGGCTTTCTCCCCCAATTATATTCGGTGTGAACGCACCATTAAGCTGCTAAATTAGAGGACACAGTGGCATAGTGTGGAAGCTATAGGACACGGTGTACCAATAACTTCCTGTCTTTTCGGTTTACAGGGTGCTGTGCCGTCCTAGACCAACTGAGAGGAGGCACCATGCCACAACAGAGGTAAAGTCTATATTACACAAATGTAATCAGCCATTTACCGCATTTGTACATTTAACAAGCACACGCCTAACTTTCTCATGTCCTCAACCCAATTAGCTGCTTCTCTTTGAACATCTGGAACTTTATATTGTTCAATTTTGTAATAACGTCCCTTCTATTGCTCGGACAAGTTGGTTTCATAAATACTATTGAATAATGATGTATAAATACACTTGATCTCATCTCTTAGTGGTGATTTGTTTTGTTCCAAGCCCTGACAGCACTGTAGTCTCCTAACTTCTATTTAACCATAACATCATTCAAATGGAGTCAAAACTAGATTAGCTCCTATTTTTAGCATCTGTTTATCATGTACAGTGCCTTGGCATGTGCTTATTAAGTGTATAAGATGCCACATGTACAAGCTGCTGCTTGTTGGGTAACACCTATGATAAATCAAACCTCTGAGTCATTAAGTGATGTTTTGCATAATGCCCAGACAGTGTAGAAAGACTGGTGATCCGTATGCTGTAAAGAGACACACAGACGTGTCTGTATACAGTGTAACATTTAATAACTTACACACTGTACTGTACTGACAATATACAGTATTATCACTTGTAAATTAAATAAGCCTTCGTGATTTGAGAACAATAAAAGACAACCGGGTATAGCTAATCTATCTCATGGCCCTAGACTGTTCAGCCCCTGTAGGCCGTTCTGGTGTATTTTAGTGAAAGTTGAAGCTTAAAAGACCGCTTAATGAGCAGGAAGGAGCTGATCCAAATCAATATGCAGTTTGCATGTCCATGTGTTGCTAGGATTGTCTGTAAAGAAACAAACAAACAGCCACATTCATGAGGCCGTCTGGGTAATTACGTGTTAAAAGTGTAATGTGCCTGAAAGCAACTGCATAGTTCTTATAATTCCAGTTTGCCTATTCGTTCTCATATGTGACCCTGTAATGCTTCTGTAATCGGTCTGTGCTAATTGTAATTGTAACAAAAGCATTTACAGTTAAGTGCTGTAAATGTAATCTTAGTTCAGTACACTTCTACAATTTCCTCCATGTTAAAACTCGGTGGGTTGTAGAGACTGATGCGAGCCTGTTAACGCTGTAGGAGGAGGTCTAGAAAGACAAGAGTCTCTGATAAGAGTGCCAGCCACACAGCGCTAGGATATTGTTTCACACCGGTTCCAAACACAAACAAGAATTCCAGATATGATTGTACCTTCTCAAACAGGGAACCAGTTTCTGGCGCAAGTTTAGTCCCTGTTTTTTTTAATTTATTTTTTTATATCGAGGTTATTACCCTACTCCTACCCTACTCCTACCGAGAGCAGGACAGCACTTGACGCAAATAGGTCATAATGGCATATTTCCCAGAGTCCTAGCTGAAAGAGAACATATTGGTCATATAATTTTGATGGAGGCTGGAGCGTGAAAGCTGGGTAGAGCCACTAGCATCGGCGATGCTTTGTGTTGGCCTGGCAGAGACAGCTTAGGACAGTCTAACTGGCACAGGCCATCTGTCTGGAGATCAGGGGACCTAGGTGTTCCTCCAAATGTATGTCACTGTCTGCTCAGTGTGCGACTCCAGAAAGAGAATGGCAATGAAGCCCGTCTCGGGTCAATTTACATTTGTATGCTTCAACAGTCATAGTCTGCAATCGGGAGTGTTCAGTTTATGCCACACCTGTATTGATGCTGGATGGGGAGGTACTGTAATAGGCAAGCTCTGCCACTGGAATGCTTTTAGTGACTCAACCAGGTTCAGTCATTGCTTTACCCCCCCCCCCCCCTCCCGCCCGGTTCCTAATAGTGTAGTGTGTTTGGCTGGCCTGTCTCTTTGCGAAGGCCATTTGTTGAGATCCAGTGTCAGCCGGGCGAGCTTCATTTTGGTAATGATTTCACTGACAGCTTATGTGCTCGCAGTAACAGGCTTGCCAGAAGGATGAAATTGACTCCTGGAATGTCACATATTCCGAACATTTACTTGCGAGCAGGTCAGCCGAGGTGTTTGGGTGGCGATGCGATATTTAAGGGTGTTTTTTTTAAATGTCTTCATCTTTATCTTCCCGGGTGTGCATTAGCCCCAATCGGGCGGCGGTGAACTAATTGCTGTTAATTTGCATAAATGTGTAGCTTCCAGGTGCTTGGAATTTGGCAAGTATGACAGCCGGCAATGGTTAAAGGTTAGCCATCTTGACATGTAGGTGTGAACTCTGATCTGTGGTCGCTGAAACTTTGGAGATGTAGAGCTAAAGTTTCCCCTCTGACTTTTGCAGTCTTTCAGTGTGCTGATTTGACGAACAAAACAAATAGAGCAAGTATCTGAGCACTAGTTATGATGGAAAGGTCAAAATGACCTACAAAAAGGCTTGTATCAAAGGGAAACCAATGTTTAAGGGATAACAACAAAAAGTAATCTGGCGTTTGCTTATACAATCCCATGTTGTCATTTAAGAATCCATAGATTCAATTGGAGAGCTTATAGTATGGCTTCTTGAAAGTCAGAGTAAAAGCTATTAAAAATAGAATAAGGTAAGGTTTTTCTGTCCAATATTTCTAAATGCTGTGATGATGATATTCAAGCTGTGCCTCCCATTGCTTTTTACATTCAAATGAATAGCATGTTGGACTAACATCCAATACAATTTTAAATTTGATTAGTTAGCCACCAAACACAAAATGCCAACTATAAGATTGTGGTAATGTCCCTGAAATTAACTGGTGGCATGCTTTACATAATTTGTATTCACAGTGTGGTGCAATCTTTTAGCAATAAACAGAGGCAGCATTTGATCGGTGTCTCAGAAGGCCGTTGTATCAATCGAGCAGTCGAAATTCCTCAGCTTCAAGAGGCTTGATAACAATGCTGAGAGGCCTATAGAAAACAAAGGATCAAGTCACCGCATGGGGTGCATAAACCTGAGAGATTTATTATAGCTTAATTAACACAAGCTTATTTGCGCAATGTGTAATACCACTGGGAATGTTAAAGCAGTCCTGCAATATGTCCTGCAGTATTTCTTTTTGAAACACATACGCAAACAGCAGTCCAGAATATTGCTTATATAATATAAACATGTGTGAATGCATAATATATTTCCAGAAGCTGAGATATGCTTCTGTTTTGCGCTGATTTCTTATGAATACCCTGAGAGGTATTCATTGCACAGTGTGATGTATTTTTCAACAATGGCTTTTGTGTTAAACGGTGTGTTTTGCTTTTCACAGCCAACCAGTACACTGTAATAGCCGTGAGTCATGTTCTTCATCCCCTCTCTCTCCAGGAGCAATGTTCCTTTTTGGTTGCAATGATGAGCCTTCATCTCAGAATGGGGGTGGGGGAGTGGTGTGTGTGTGTGTGTGTGGAAGGGGGGGTAGATGTCACTTTAGCATTGTTTATCTGATTTCCTGGACCACAGTGAAAAGTATCCAGTGCCTATCGGCGGTATGGCAGTCCCAGCTTATAACTCAGTATACGCTTTCACTCTCAGCAAGAAGTAGATTATAAACTTATTAGACACAACCACAGTGTGTGTGTGTGTGTGTGTGTGTGTGTGTGTGTGTGTGTGTGTGTGTGTGTGTCATTGCTCTGGAAGGAATTCCTCCACAGGAATCAGAACAAAGTCATCAAGGCCTTGTCCTTGGCCTGCTTGTGACTGCCTTGCATGTTTCCCTGCGGAGGAGGCAATGAGAATCATCCTTCCCTTTTACTCCCATAGTCATGGCTCAATAGCCCCCTTCCCCCACCACCACCACCACGAAACCTTCTACCAAGCAGTGAGGAGCACTCCCTTGTTTGCCAAGGTCAGAGTCATCTGTCAGACGGCTGGTTGGCTCCACAGAGGTAATTGGTAGCATGGCTTTCTATAGGGGAGGCTCGACAAAAAGCCTGTGCCATGTGTCGGGGATGTTTGGAGGAGCTGCAGCCTCTCGTTCCTACGGGAGACTTGCTTTTCTGATAATGCGTGCTCACCGGCTGGGCCTGTATTTGTTGCTGCCAATGATCAAACACAGGTGAGGCCTCAGCCCGCCATAATGATATTTGCAATGCATCATTAGATATTCATAGACAGCGGGTTAGATAATAAATATTGACGCTCAAAACTGTTAAGCGTTGTAGATCAATCGTGGCAGAAAACAGTATAACAATGTAGAATTGGGAATATCTTCCCAATACATTAGTAGCACGTTGATAAGGTTTATAGCATTCAGTCGCAGAAATGTCAGAGCAGGCTTTAAAACCTTAGGTTACATGTGTTCCAGCCAGACACTTTATACCTGTTCCCGGTTTAAGGTAATGAAATCAGGATAATCTCACTAAATGTGTACATTAGCTCCCAGAATGTCATCTGCTTGCTGCCCAGTAGCCTTTGTGTTCAGTGAACCAACAACTGAAGACTGGCAGAGCCAGCGACTGTGATGGATGTAGGTGGCAGCCATACAGGGGTGTAAAGGGGTGAACATGTCCCCTTGAAATCTCTCTTTGAATAGCTGGTTGGAGAAAAACATGGCAATCACACCAAGGGAAGAGTGCATTTCTATGGCGATTTGGCCCTTAACATGCATTTCCAGGTGGAATCAAGGAACAAATTATATGGTTGCCAGGATACAGATCTTTATACAACAATTTGTTTCATGGCCTACTTTAGAAAACCAGTTTGTTGATGTTATTCATTTCCCTTTTTTCTGTATGCACAGTTGACAAAGCACACGGCTAAGTAGGCTCCTAATATGTAGTAGTCTATAGTAAAACACTAAGGAGGCGGTCTTTGACATTCTAGCAGCTATGTTTGCATTATTAAATCACTCTCACGTCATATGCATAGTAAAGACGACACCTGTATGCATACAGTACCCGTATTCAGTAAAGAAAGCCTTGGGAAGAACTATAGTAGAAGTTGTTACCAAGCAACACATAATATACATGCAATTGTAAAACAATCCTTGTCATTGTTAAAATACCATAGCCTACTCGGAAGCAATTTCAACATGAAAAACACTAATATACAGTATAACCTCAGTGTACGTGTCCTGTGCAATATTTTCCCAGAAGAATTGCAGGCAATGTAATGCTATAAGCAGGATTGATTAACTGTTGTGTCTTTGAGGACCAGTAGAATTTCAAATGAGTTTAACATCTCCAATTCACGTGGGAAGCTGATACCCGTGGGATGTTTTTAAGAAAACGTCACTAGTTACATATGACAAGTGACATGTGACAAGCTAGCTTGCCTGTCTTGTTTTCAGAGAGTTATAAGGACGTTGTTCATTTCGCAAGCTAGACTTTACCTTTCCAAACATGTTATCAGCGGATATAGTTCAAACCTGACATTTAAATTGACTGGGAGATTTAAAGCGATTCAAAGCATTTTGTAGATATTGCAACTCAAGTCATACATACGGCAGCATTAGAGAAACAATGCTGCTTGGTTTCAAACACACTGAAGCGAACCCTCCCTCACCTGTAAACTGTGTGAACCTGGCACCCCAAGAGCACATACTGTATTCACTCACACACAGGTCACCCAGCTTACAGTCAGTTAAATCGGGGTACCCTTTGTGTTTTGGCGGATGCTTTGTTAGCCATATAACCAGACCGGAAATTCACTTTGAGAGTAGGATCTGTACGCTCTCCATTGGTGATTGTCCTACAATCCTGCTAGAAGTTGTGCCAGTTAAGCCCAGTGGAATAGTGAAAAAGGGTGCATTTTATTGTGAAGGTAATTTTCAACCACAGTAATACACGATTGCCTTTAATTTGTCTTGTTAATATCAAACACACCACCTCCCACATGGGACACAATGTTAGCAAAATCAACTGGTTTGCTACATGGAGAAAATACCTAGTGTAAGATTTATACTTTCTGAATCACATTTTTCTTAAAGCATGTCCAGACCACTGTTTATGTTTGAAAGCTCAACTGTCCACAAAGGCAGGACAATGCCATTGGGGAAAGCATAGAGATTAATACAATAATGATTTGTATTACCTAATAGTCATTCTTCATTATGGAGTAACTAGGCTACTGTATGTGGTGCAGACCCAGGCTTGTGTACGTGGCTTTTAATGTACCATGGAGTGCTAAACCAGTAGCGTAAAAGGCCTCTCTGGTTTCTTTGGGGTGCAGCTTTGGTTGGGACCGTCATAGAGAACAAGTGGCTTTAAATTTGGAAGCCTGGATGTAAATGCATATACTGTGTTGCATCACAGTATACCTCTGGTTCTGGGATGTGATGTGAATAGCTGGATGCCGTGCACATGCCGTGCACGTGGAGTGCTCACGATGACCGTAGATATCAATAGATAAATGTCTCTGATGTGGCCATGGGGACAGCAACAGCTGTATTCTCACCTTAAGGTGTCAATCATAAGGATGTGCCCTCTCTACTACACAAAGTCGCAGCTGACTTGATTAACAAGATTGCGTTTCATTTTATTACGCAGAGTGAAAAGCTAACGCCGAATAAAGCGCCACCCCTCGTTTTTGCATTGAGAATTCCCCTTGTGGTTGAAATCAGCAAAGTGTTGCTTTGTTTTGGTTTGAGAGCATGTCCCGTCCACACCACCTGAGTGTACTTTGTAGAGCAGAGGTCTTCAAGGGGGGGTCCTCAGAGGTACTGCAAGGGGTCCTCCAAATTGTTTGTGCCCCAACACGTCAGAATATATACATTAACATAACTACAACCTAGCTATGAATATATGAATCTGTCAAAACGTATTTTAATCACTTTGTAATGGTGTAGCCTACAATACTAAGTACTTTTAAACATGGCACCGTGGGTCACCATACACATTCTCGAAATTAAAATATTTCATATGCGATACGGGGTCCATGTGCCGTACGTGTTTCTAACAGCCAAGGGGTCTTTAGCTTTAAAAAAGTCGAAGACCCCTGGTGTAGAGTATACGTGCACACTCCTCTTGAAACAGCCTGGGTTCTGTCCATTTCTTGTTTTGGACTTGTATGCTGTCGCCTTTGTTCTCCCAACACACTCGGCCTTTGTTCCTTGTGTCGCTATTCCCACGCCGTCCTGTCTTTCTGAGTTGTTGTGTCATGGCTATACCTGTTTCTGTTCACCTCGTTTACATAGGCCATCGTTTCAGTTCATTTTCTACTGTATTGCTCTTTATGGTCACTCTGTATTTAAACCCTCGTTCCCTCTGTTCCTTCTCTGTCACTGTTGGCGGGAGACCGTCATTTAACAGAGAGGTCCCAACGGACGGCACTTCCGTATTCGATGTTTGGAAGAGGGTGGGACATTTCGCCCTTTATGCAGAACCAGAACGACCCAGCGTTCCATGTAAGTCAATGGGGAGGTACATTTCACCACAACATTGCCTGTTATTTCTCTCTGCGGGCGTTAATGGGCATTTTGAGTATGTGACATTAATTCCCAAGTACCTACGAACAGAGAACAGAGGCCATGATGGTATTTCTGCAGTGAACTGTTTTTGGGATCATTTGACTCTGTTTCAGGCCATGCATGGTACTGAAGACTTAACTGTCTGGGCGCTGCTTACAGTATTTCAGCATCTACAGCAAAATGCGGTTGGTGACACGCCCACATAAGAGACTAGAAGCGTTCAATTTTTGCTCCATTGAAATGCATTACAATGCTCCATCTTTGTATAATTCTAGCATCTCTGCGGCCTGTGTTAGTGCTCTGCTCTGCTCACACTCTCTAAGGCTACGTCCTGGAATGTAGTAAAGATCCCTTATTCTGCTTCATGTTTACCTTTTGTGAGTTTGGGCCCAGTCCTATAGCAGCGTTCCATTTGTACTCCTCCCAGGCTGAGCTCATACACTTCCTTTGCTGCCATAGTTGCATTTCAAACATAAACAGTGTGTTGTAGTGGTGGGAATTTGGGATTCTTATTGGAATTCTTTATTATTTAATTATGTATGCATCTTTAATTTGTGTGTGCATGTATGTATGTTATTAAATAAATACATTTTAATTTTACTTTGAAGAAGTCCACTTGTTCTAAACAAGTTGCATTCTGTGTACAGTTCCCGAAACGATAACGCACTGCTACTGGTTAAAGTGCTTTGTCACAGTGAATCACCATAGATGTTGATTCCTCTACACAATTATATTTTCTTTTCTTTTTTTGTCAGTGGCTTCTATTAACCTCAGCCTTGATCTGAACATAGAGGATAACACTAATTACACAAATCATATAACAGAACGCACATACACCTCCAATAACACAGTAATTCACCCAGTAGATAGACTTTCTTTCTTTGACCTTTGAGGGCTATAGGAGGAGGAGCCTAATGTGCGCTTTTGATGTCCACGCTAGCTTTTTGGCGTGCCGAGACACTTTTCGTCGCCGGCGTAATTACGACCTGACAATGCGCAGATCCTTAACAAAGGGCCAATAATCAGCGGCTGGTGATCAGAATACACAGTTCACGACCACAGAGAGGCAGTGGCGCTGAAAAGTAATTAAAATCAACCCGTCTCCTCCGCAGCATGCTTTTTGGCAAGGTGCACTGCTCTTTCAGCTCGCTATTACGGTCTCTCCCCCTCCCGGTTAGCATTGTTCCATAATTCTTTTTTAAAAACATTTTTATAAAGTTAATGTTCTCACACATCTGCATTATATTACGCTGCCTGCATTATATTACCCCTCTTCTTCGCATTACCTATCTCCTCTTTGCCACCTGTCCACTTACTCTGTCTGCCCCATCACATCCAGCATAGCCTACCTATGGCAGTCTACAAAAGCAAAGAATAATTGGACAGCTGCATTGTTCAACACCTCTGCCAGACCATAGCAAGTGTGCTTCCAGAATATGAGAATATATTTATACATTGCCATTTTTATATATTCCCTTTGATGTCAACCCCTCCAGGGCTCAACCTAGAGTCTCTCGCTCTCTCTCTCGCTCTCTCCCGTGGCTTGTCGTCTACTCTTAGGTCCAGGATACCTTAAAGTGTGTGATTACCTTACCTTTTACAGCTATAGCTTGATCATATTGCTTGTCGTGTGCACCTTAGACTTTGAGTGCAGGGCTTATCCACAATAAGCTTTTGTGCTATGTAGAAGAGTGAAAGTCAAGCCTTTACTTGGCTTCCCCCTGTTCATAGCACCCTCACCCAAAAGGAAACGCCAGCTAAACGGCCAAGAAAGGGGCAGAGGCCATTGTGCAGCTATGCGAATTGGAGATGTAATCCCTTCTTTCACCACTATGTGGTGCAGCCAAGTGCTCTTCCACTGTGACTAATGAAAGGCTTGTAAACTATAGAGGAAGGGACTTGTCAAGCCTTTATCGAGTGCATATTAATGCTCCCGCCTAGAGCCGGCTAATTAGCCAATGAATGCAGATATGAGATAGCGATTAGCCAATGGAAAGTGGCAGAGTATTTTAACCAGTGTGTCAGCAGGTTAAAGGTTAGGGTTTAACCTAACCTTTATTATTGGTTAGGCCAGGGAGTTTTAAAGCAAGACATTCAAATGTGGTGTAATGAGGTATATTAATAGATTTGGCTTTCAGATTGTCGAAAACGATCAACCCCGCCTCCTCGTCCTGTGGTGCGTGGTGGACAGAAGTTAAAAAAAACAGGTGGTGCGGATTGATTAAGATGGAAAAATACATGTTTTTTGCCAAGGCTCTGTTAAGCATAGAATGTGAGATATTTTTTGTCAATTATAAACTTGTGAATGAGTGTGGCTTTATGAGTAAGGCATCGGACATTGAAAAGTGCAAATCAATTGAAAATTTGATCCAATATTAATTGGAAATCGGATTTGTGATGGCTATAGATAGGAAGTGTGCGATGGCTGGGGACTGAGCGAGCATTGTGAGGGGCGATGTATTGACAACGGGGTTGTCTTGCTCTCATTCCCTCCACATTGCTCACATCGCATTCAAACACTGGATCAGTTTATGAGCCTTTGAAAAATACAATTTAACACTACCTGTGAATCCTGGATGTATTTTGTAGAGGAAAAAAAAACATTAAAAAATATAGTTAATAGTAATAATAATAATAGGACAACCTATATCGCTAATAATAAAAACATTGTGTACTATATATGTACAATAAATTATTTTACAATAATTCACAAGACCTTAAGCTTTCAGATAATGAACTTATTGTTCTATGATGAGCTAATGCTGAGAAATATGCACAATAAGGAAACGTGACAACCAAATGTAACTTTTATTACCATATTATTTCATATTTTTTGTCTCATTCATCATGAAATATAAAATGGGAATATCTTCACACAACCATTGTGGACATACTGAATCTTTCAGTTGCAAGAGGTTTAGTTTATGTGCTGACAGAGGTGGTCCATCCATCATCTTATGCATCTTTACAGTTGAAACACAGCGATCTACAACATTAAAACACAAATGATCACTTTGTTGTTAGCTTTGTGAATATTCTTCAACCTGCAGCCCAACTCCTCCCTGTTTTGCAACATAGTGTTCAGTTCACTGCCTTCCTTCCGTCCATTGAGCATGTAGCAAACGTTCCACCATCCTGAACCAGGGCTTGTGAGATAATTGTTATTTGCATCACAGACACAGCCCTGTTGCAGGGAATGTTTTCAGGTGCTATTCAGTCTACATGTGGAAGCTAACAAGCCTGGTTTAATGTGGCTCCAGAGTAGAGCCCTCACAGCACTAGCTACAAGTGTGATTGACATGCTAATGAGGGTGTCTTGAAATTAATAAATTCCAGTGAACGGCAGGAGATTCACCAATTCCAGCCTATCCTAGAAGTCAAGAGAGCCACTGCACTCCAAGCATGAAGAACATGTTGGTAGCCTGATTGTCCTTGTTTAGTTGGTTCAAAGGCTGGGTGTGGATTTACCCTTGTGGTTTAATCCAGAACTACAAAATGTCCTCTTTTTGTCATAAGATTTGCACATCCTCCACAATCCTCTACTTCTTCTTAGGATCACATACTTTTCTACCACCCCCTTACAGACCTTCATGGTAATGTTTCAAATATAAATGGTGAGCTTGGGCTTCGTCTTATCAGTCAGATAATAGCAGATTTGAAATCTGATTCATGACGAAATATAAATATTTTTGATATTACAGTAATTATACTGGCAGAAGCATTATAGAATTTCATAATGGGAATGTTCTGCAAGTTCTCTCTGATGTAGGGAAAGCTCTGGTACACCCAATTGACCTTTCCCAAGCACCTTCAGTGTCCTACCTAGTTACTGTTACTAGATAGGACAAAACTAGCCTCGCGATACCATCCTGATCTTGCGAGCTTCAGTTTAATTTCGCGTGAGAATCACTTGTGACAACAATTCCTCTGGCTTGTCAGTTTAGGACAAAACGCCATAGAAAACTATTACATGAAAGCAGACAGTTGACAGGAGGTTCCTCAGATAAAAAAAAATGCTCAACTGTTATTGGACATGCAAAAAGGGGCGGGGCTCGGCTAAATTAGAGGTAGCTGCCAATCATTCAGCTGACAATGGATAGAAAAATGACATTGTAAAGACTGAAGTCATTATGTTTCTGATCTGGTTGAAATCAAGCACTGTCTGCAGTGACACAATGCTTGCATGGATTATTTTGGTTACTTATTGGTTGGTGGTTGGTTATTGGTTTTTATACTGCCATTGTTTGGTGTAAATACATCCTATTATATACTTAAATATTCTATTAGAATGGATTTTGTTAAATGTCAGAAAATGTAAAAATGTCTGGGAAAATTACAGTCAATGCTAGAGAACATGCAAAACCACGTTCAAAATTCATATTTCATGAAACCAAGCATGTCCTATCTGCTTGCAAGCAAACATTGCCATCTTGTGGTAATTTGATGCTATGGCACTTATGAGTCTTATACTGTCTTTTTTCATAGGAAAGTCTTTCCTGTTCCACGGCAGCCAAGAACCGAATTGTCTTAATTTTTGATAGTTTTGTTATATAAATATATGAACAAATGCACCATAAATATAGACTTTTTATATACTATACCTATAGATTATTATAGACTATACGTATACATATAGAGCATACCTTTTTAAGGTCGTATTTTGAGCTTTTATCTGCTTTATTGTTGCATTCATTCATTGTACATTTAGATGGCAACTACACAGTGGACATTGTGCTCATAGAATACAACTCATACAGTACAATATTTGTTCATGTTTGCTTAATGGCTGAACATAAAAAGCAGTTTGTGTCCACTAGATTGCAGCAACGTTCACATTATGCGAGGCTACACACTTCTACTGGCAGTTAAAATGCTCCCCACATGTCAACAAGTACATGCTCCTCTAAGCTACATTCAAAAGCTGCTGATTATTTTACAATGATGAAAGAAAAAAAAGTGTACAGCACTTTTCATACAAGAGATGCAGCTCAAAGTGCTTTAGAGGTACAATTGTGCTTCCCACAAGAAAATGCAGAAGTAAAAAAAACACTATAAAATTGTTTAAAAAAATACAGTGGCAGCAGTTAAGATAAGCCCACAAGGGCTTGTGATGTAATAAATAAATACCTAGTATGGGCTACCTAGTATGATACAGGCACTGTGTATATATGTAAATAATCTTCAGAATAATAGTAATAGAGACTATGCCATGAAGAGGTGTATGTTGATATTAATTTAACTGTATCTTTTTACATAAAACCCAAGGACTGTGCCATCCACACATCTCACTGTCACTCTTAGCAAGCCTGTGAGTGACGGGCTTTGTCCAGAATGACATTCCTGATGCACCTTCAGCAGAGATTATATTCAATTTATAATAAAAATATTATCAACATTTAGGTTTGTTTATTGCAACGACAATACCCTGTTGCTTAGTTTTGCAGCTGATTTATTTCTGAAGACATTTTACCCCTGCAGGCTCAGTTGTGGAAATTCCTCCAAACAGCAGTTGTCCACATTTTCTGTGATCATCAATTTTGAAAATCTCGTTTGTTGCAATAAACTATGAATCATGTTGAAGGAAACAAATACATTCTGTGTTTCCACATAAACATTTAGCATTCTAGTTTTAACATTGTATAACCATATTATAATTTGTATTGTTCATAAGGATTTGTGGAAAGTATAAAAGTGAGTCAATATAGCAATCCCAGTGAATGCCAGGAATGTTATGGTTATAATATTCATGGTGTTTGTGGGCAAAGTCTAGCTCTTGAAGATACTTAAGTCTGAGTCTCACATGGTTTAAAAGGATCAGATGGTTTGTTTTGGAATGGGTTACGGTCAAGGGATGATCATCTCTCTCTCTCTCTTGCGCACACACATACGCCTAACCTCCAACCTACATTATAATCCTTGCTTTAAAGGTGAAATCAGCGATTTTAAGATGACACACTTTCTGTCAAATTCAGATAATATCTACTCATGGTCCACTATCTTGAAAAATAACCTGGTGTTTCTACACAGGCCTGGCTTTGTAAATGGGAGCGCAAAGGAAGTGGTGCAGACCGCACCACACAACACGATGCCAACCTTGGTAATATGTGTCTCTGTTCTGACTCCACTTTTGAACCTTAACTCCCAATCCTTACACTGCTCTGAATGAGGGACACGCACCTGTCCATCTCCTCCGGGGTTCCTCTAGTGGGGGTACACCGCCACCCACACACACCCCTCCAGACCTAACACATTAGCGGTGCACCCACTTCCCCGCTACCCCTTTCCTTCTTGAGCAACTGTTTCTCATCTTACACCCTCCATACACTTCCAGGCATGTATTAGCCACCTAGCTGCTGCTAGCCTCCCTCTCCGGGGCCCCCTCCCCTCCCCCTCTCCTCACCTGCCTGGAGGGGAGGGGGGGAGGAGGGGGCGTGGTCCTGAAGTGTTACTCAACCAAGTGTCTTGGCACCTTCCATGTAACTGAGATGTTCCATGTTGATACCTAACACTGGTCCTGTGCACGCACGCACACGCACACACACACACACACACTCCGGCAGATACAGTATACACATTTACACACATGCACAAATGCCCATTACGCAAGCGCTGGTCACCCATGCGTAGGGCAGTCATAAACACACACAGGGTGGAGATACTGCACTGTATGCATAGTGTGTAGGCCTATAGGTCAAAGCCTGACTCACCAGCCAAAGTGGCTTGGGTAAAGAATCCTTGAGATTGCCTTCTGATGACTTTTGATGTCCTTGTAGTGAGATGTTGTGCAACAGGTTCTACTTTTAACTGTGTTGTCAGCGGTTTTATGTTAATTTCTGTTATCTAAACGGCAGATAAATATGATTCCTCACCAGAGCACCCTATATCATGTTTATGTTTGAGATTTTTTTTTAATTGGAGAAAGATTCAAAACTTTTAAAATGTTTGCTCTGTTTACTGCACACAAACTTCATTAGGCTACTGCCACTGCCTACAAATATTTGCTGTCCAACCTGAGAAAGTATTCAGTATATTTGCTGTCAAGATGAGAAAGCACGTAGTATGAAACCGACATCGGCTGTCCTTATATTTAGTTGATTCAGTTGTTCAGTTAGGCTTTATCATATTCTACAGTAAGTTCTACAGTAAGTCATTGCATTTAGTAGGTTTAATGCAAAGTCATTAGATTCTGTGAATGCCATACAACAATGGATTGGCATTAAAAATAATTAAAAAGAAAATGTACACTTTTGAATAGTATTTTAAAAAGCAAGTACTCCCAGTACTCAATCTCAAGTAAACATTTGACTGAACAACTTTAGCTTGTAGGAGTGATATTTCACCAGCAGTAGAGTTTGACTAAAGTTATGGAGTTGTGTACTTTGTCCACTTCTAGCAGTAGAACACAAAGCCAAGGAGCGTGAGCGAACACTGCGGCTGCCTCTGTGCTCGTGACCGTGTGTTCATGGAAAACACTGACCCCGCTATTGACATTTGTGTGTTTTGAAGAGTTGACTGTTACATTACGCAAAGGTCAGTAAAGAGTAAATGGAGGCAGGGGGAGGCAATTTCTCCTTTGTAGAGATGAGGGTCATGCACTCAATGAAATGTATTGAACAAACACCACTTACTAATACTACTACTAATTTATATAT